>JARHVA010000385.1:2750000-2930000 GCA_037957365.1 Torreya grandis | reverse complement strand
TTCAATCAAAATCCTTAACCCATTTCATCTCCTCCTTTGGGTCTTCTCCACCAAATAACCTTCGTGCATCATCTCTAGGATGGTCTCTAATGCACATCTAAATTCTTGAGGGTTATCTCCTATATATCTCTCCCTGCTCTAATTCAAATCCATGGGTTTGGAAGACAAATGCCCCAAACCTCATGAATAAGGAGTAGTTCCAAGGTATTTGAGGGTATCGAATCTCAACCACACTACTTATATAACTAATATTACAACTAATCATGTAACCCCAAGATGAAAGATGGGAGCCACATAAATGGATCATGAACTAATTCCAATGTCATTGAGGGCATCAAATCTCAAACACATTACTCATTTAAACATGAATCAATCATTGTATAGATACTTATAGATTAAAGGGTATTCACTACTAGGTACCATTGAATATGTTTGAAAATATAAATTGCAATAGTGTGTATGTTCATGAATAAAGTTCATGTACCATGAATTTGTTCCAATATGATATAGAATGCTATGAACCTATATGTTTATTTGTGTCAAATTTAATAATTTTTATCTCATGGTCCTATAAGTTTAGTAAATATGCATGAAATATGCTCCAAAAATCTATTTGAAATCTATTAATATCTATCCCAATCTAATTTATTAACCACCTTAAAATATATGAATCTTGTAAAATGTATCAATGTATAAATATTTTGGTTACGGATGCTTAAGTTTATATGATGATTACACTTGCATTCCCCTATTTTTAGGTGAAGGATGTAGCCTAAAATTTAGTCATATCAAAAAAAAAATCAAAAATATCATTTATGTAAAATATGTAGTCATTTAAAATCATGTCAACATGTGGAGAACATGTCATTATAGTAATGAATATGTCATCAAGACATTTATGAAACATATGTAATTCAAGGTGTGTGCGTGCGTGCGTGCGTGCATGCGTGTGTGTGTGCGTGTGTGTGTGTGTGTGCGTGTGTGTGTGTGTGTGTGTGTGTGTGTGTGTGTGTGTGTGTGTGTGTGTGTGTGTGTGTGTGTGTGTGTGTGTGTGTGTGTGTGTGTGCACGCGCGTGTGCACAATTGTAACCATTACTAATATAAGCACTAAATAAGACCACATGGTAAAGTTTCATGATATGGATCACAACACTTGAAAATTTATAAAATTCATCAAGCTCAAAAAGATCAATAAAAAAATTTATGGCCATTATGCACACAATAAAAGCATATGCAATATCACCTAATATCACCCATAAGGACAAATTTTGCATACAAGGGACGATAAATGTTGTACACACAAGGCCAAGGGTAACACATAGTGGACAATAAAAGTCACACACAAGGCCAAGGGCTACATGTAATGTAAAATTAAAGTTCATAAATAAATTCAAGGGCCACACATAATAGATAAGCAATGACTAGTCTATCCTAAAAAAGAAATAACACCAATGTAGCATAGACCAAGTAAACTAGTCTACAACATCCAAGTATGTTATTTTCATAGCATAGTAAAGTAACATATCCATCAAATATATCATTTTATAGAGTATTATTAATATTAATACATGTGTAAGCAATCAATATATCTCAACATGTTAATTTGAAAATTCATATAAAGATATAACATATATCAATGTAACCTATAGAATAATATGCCCCCAACATTAGCATAGACCTACGGTATAGGAAAGCCCATCATTCATGTAACTGTATATAAATTTGTTTTCCTAAATTGCAGTAATATATCATGAAATCGATGTGCGTATGAAAAATGATATGTTACCAACCAAACATGTGGTAAATAACATCTATAAAAAAATGCAACTAAAAATTAGAATATTCTTAGGTCTTGATTTCCAATTTTTTAAATATTTGGATTTTTTTAGTTTTTTTAAAGTATCTTTAATAAAATGTGTATGCTATTTAAGGATCCAATCAATAGGTTTTGCCCTTGTAAGGTCTTGGATTAATAAATATAAACTCCCTTCATTAGGATACTGCATTGACCTTATTTGTATCATGTTTGGTTGGTGATTGGCTATTGCAATCATGCCTTGCTTTTGAATATATTTTTAAAATTACTATAAATTATCTATGTGATGTCCATGCATTCTATGATAAGCACAATAGTATCTAGATTTATTTATAATACATGCTGAAGGCAAAGTGATTAACTTGTTTATAAGCATCTCTTAAAACACTTGGATTTGTATTAACCTTGTGAAAACTATTTGAATTGAATGTAGATGTATTTTATTTTTGAACCCAAACTTGAGATGAAATATTTTCACACACAAAGTTATTTAATGGATAGACAAAGGTGTAATTGGTTCTATCAAGCTCGAGATTGTGGACATGTGTAATCTTATCCTCTAGTGACCCTTAGACAAAGTTTTAATTTTATTTTTTTGTTATTATGATCGAACAATGTAATGAGTGTTTTAATTCTAATTATGTTCATCGACTTGAAGTATTTTATTTCTTTTATAAACTTTATATTGATTTTGATATAATATGTTCTTTTTGCATGAGTTGCCCCTATACTCTCTTAGACCGATAGGTCTGAACATATTATGAGACAAAAATTCATATAGATCAATGGGAATCAAGTTTATCTTACATGTTATAGATTATGATGGTGTCGGTAGAAATAAAATTTAAAACATAAAATAATGAATGCACAAAAGAAAAAATTTACCTCAAAATCAAGCAACTACAAGAATATGAGACACAAGATTGATAAGTGGGGAAACCAAATAAATGAAGAAAAATCATGTGTGTATTAATAATCCTTATGAATAAATATTCTCAAATTACAATCTCAATGGGGAAAAATAATGATAGAGATGGGTCTCAAAACATAAGCGTCTTAAGATGAACTTGTGTTCTAGTTTTGAATGAGAGAGGAGAGAGCTCAAGAAATAGAGTTAGAAGGAAAGAAGAGTTACTTACACAGCCTTCTTAGTGTGTGCCAAGTGTCACTAATTCTCATGAGGTGAGGCATAAGTTTGAAAGGAGTGTGAGAGGAGTTACATGTGCAAGGAACCCTAAGATTTCATACAAAATGATAAAATATGTGTGACACTTCATAAAATATGGATTAAGTGAATTTATTATATAAGAAATTCATAACTAAAATAGACTTAAGAATAAGCTAAATTAATCTAAATACAAATTAATCTCGAACACTCCCACTTAATTTTTATTTTGAATTTAAAAAGTAGAGAAAAATTTACAAATAGATAAGGGAGTTTATATAACATAATACTCCTCCTTAATGAAAACTTCCTTCAAGATGAATTATAAAGTTTACATTGATTGAGAGAAGAAAGAAGAAAAGAGAAGGTGTCACCAAGAATGTTACAAAAGTGAAGGATGTGATTATTAACAATCTCAAAGAAGTATTTTCAGACAAGAAGGTTAATCATGCATTAGAACAAAAACCAACAAAGAAGGATAAGGTAATAAATGATCCACTATAACTAAAATATATATATTATGCCAATCTTCATGTTAAGTAAAAATGTCATAAAATAATCTACATACAAATAATATATTAAAAGTAAACCTAATAAAAGGCAAAAGAACAAAATCCAATTCTATAACGAAGTATAGAATCTTGTAAGAAAAAAGAAGTTAGTGAAAAATAATTAGCTCCAAAAAAAAGCATATTTATTTGACAACTTACAACAAGAAGTAAGCACAAAGTAAGAAATGCATAAAATTTGAGTTTTAAACTTATCAAAATAGACTATACAAAGAAGATGTGTTGTCTTTTACAAAATATATCCTTCCTAAAATAATTAAAGAATTATCAGAAGAAGATGCATCAAATTATTGAAAAGATACTATAGATTTAGGGATCCAAATTAGTTTAAATTTTGAAAGAAGTATTTTATTGGTTTTACAACAATATAAAAAGTTATCTGTCGATTTACCACAAAATCTATAAGAATAAAATTTCTAACATGTATAAATATGGTGCTCATGTTTACCACAATGCTCACAAATTTACTATTTTAAATTAAAGCATGAGCATAAAAAATATTATAATCAACAAAAGTTAAGATATGAGATTGAAAATCATTATAGTGAAATGTCTTTCGATAAGGAGGACAATACGACTTCACATTATTATGAGAGACATTAAAACTAAGCCTTAAAATTAGTGTTAGATTTAAATAAAAATTGGCTCAAAAATGTCATTTTCATGTTCGTTAAGACCACCATTATAATAATTTATTGAGTGCATAAATTTTAAGGTATGATTAGAATAATGATTGTGAAAAAGAATACAATGGTTAGAAAAAGCATATTTTATATCATCATTATTAAAGGCATGAATGTAATCAAATGACACAAATTAAATATTTAAAATATTAATTGAGGTATACATAGTCTCCATTTTCTCATTAAAAAATGTTTTAAATATATTAATAATTATATTTTGATATTTTATTTGAAACTTAAGAATAAAAATTATATTATGTATTAATTTGTTGCATAAAATTATAAAATGCTAAATAAATGACGGTTTAAAAACTATAAAATAAAATTAATAATATTAAATAAATAAAATGGACCATAAAAATGTTTTAATTACCTTATAACTAACACCTAAAAATCTCACATTAAAACATCAAAAGATAAAGAGGTTATATTGTCAAAGACAATGTAAGACAAATTTAGCTTGCAAGTATTAAAAAATGCATTATCAATTTTGTGTTAAACAAATATAACCAAAATGAGATTTTAGATTTCAATTGAATGTCATTAAAAACATTAAATTTTTATAAAAATAAAATTATGAAAAATATTATTTACGAAATAAATTTTAAAAATCTTAAATTTTTTATGGAAAATAATAAAATATTTTTTTATTTTTTTCAGAATTAAAAATAATAATAATAATATAAAAACACTTGTCACAAAATGAAGAAAACCTTTCTTTGAAAAGTGTTTTTGGTTTTTTGGTTTTGAAAACGTTTTAACTTACTATCATGTAAAAAGAATGTAGAAATGCCTATTTAGAAATCAAGACATGAGAAGCTACTTTCCAAATGAGATTTAGAACTTTTATTTTATTTTATTTAAGAAGGGATGGTTCCATAAAGCATTAAAAAAAATAGTTAAAAAAACTCATGGAAACTAAAGACACGTAGTTATATCAAAACGTCTAATTAGAATAATATGTGGATGAGAATAAGAGAGAATGTAACAAAATTAAAAGTAATAAAAATATATTATCAAAGGATGATAATATCATGACATAAAGACACCTTCATCCAGCTAAGATGCCAGCCATAAAGAAGGATGTTAATCACCAATAAATTCACAGCCATGTGGCAAAGTAGGAAATCATAACGCAATGCCCCATGTAAGAGCAAAGCTGGAAAAATAATGAAATTATTAACAAGACATAGGAAGGCATAAATAGGATTGAGGAAAACGCCAATGTCCAAAAATATGCAAAAGAACTGCAAGCTTGTTAATTGTACCCACGATAAAAAAGCCAAAATGTTTATAGAGTTAATAGATATAAATATGAATAGAGGTAAGGGACTTACAGTATAAATGGTACTTTTTACATAGTATGCATCCAAGGTAGACTCAAGATCAAATTTTAAGATAGATTGTTAGGCATGATTTTAAATAGAGTAGGCAATGTTTTTGGTTTTACTATCACATTCAATGATATTGATCCAAGTATTTGTTGTAAGATATTATCAAATCTTTTTATATTTTGATATGATTTTTAAATAGTATTTTTATAAATACTTAATTGTTTTGAGAAAGTTATTTTATAGATATTCATTCATGAACCATTATCTATCAATACATGTTTGATTATTTTAGTTTGGATTTGAGCTTGAATGAATAATGGTATATTATTATCTATTGTTTGTTTGGTGGGACATTCTTCCTTTTCAAAGGAAATCACTTCACCATTATCTTTTAATATATTCAAAATGGAGGCAAATTATGTAAGTTTTGTATCATTTGGTGGGACATTCTTCCTTTTCAAAGGAAATCACTTCACCATTATCCTTTAATATATTTAACATAGAGGCAAATTGTGTAAGTTTTGTATAATTTGGGATAATTGTCCCATGCAATGACTCATATAGGATGTTATTTTAAAAATTTGATCTCTTGATTAATTTAAAGATGAAAATATTGAAATGGGTATTTTTTAGTTGATTAATGATAGCATACCTTTTTGTTTGAATCGATGGCCTCATAGGAAGCGAAGGGGGGTGAGTAGAATTTTTTTTACTATCTCCATTCTTTCATACATGTTGGGGCATCTTACCTCTTTTAGTAGTGATAACATGGACCACATAATCCAATATACGTTGTGGGATAATAATGGAGGTGGGATGGTAGTTGATATAACCTTGAGGTATAGGGGAGAGGAACAAAATGAGTCATGCATGCACTTTGAAACATAATATTGACAAGAAGAAACTTAGATTAAATATTGCAATAGTATGAATTAATAGAGGCTTAAGAGTATTCATTAGGTATTTAAGTATTATTAGTTTACAAATATTTGATTCATGGATTTACACAGTTATGTTAAAATTTTCCTATTAAAGAAAATTAACATGTAATGATTACAATCATAGCTTAAGTTGAAAAATAAAAACTATGTATATCCATTATAGCCATGTTTAATATGTGAATGAAGGAAAATCAAAACCCTAAAATGAAAAATTAAATTTATATATATAAATTTAAACCCCTATAAAGAAGGAAGAAAACTTAAGGGAAACTTAAGTTTTGGCTAAGTTTGAGACAATATACAGTTCACCAATATGTTTTACCCTATTTAAATTTGAGAACCTTAACAAGATAGCAAAAATAAAAATTAATTTTAAAAGTACACTTGTTAAATACAATTACTAACAAGAATAATATACATAGGGTTTTTATGTACTATGTAGGATTTATATTAAATATAGTGGAAAAAAAGTCATAAAAATAGACTACGAGTCTCTCAAACTAGGTTCTAAAGTTCTAGGCACGCTTAGACAATAACATCAGCCTTTGGTCAATGTTGTTTGATATTATGTTCCAAACCTGATAGTTTCATCAATGTGATTTTACACTTTTTTTTAGTGTAGGCCACTACCCCTGCTTCTATTTCATCTATATGTGTGACCTTGAGGTTTTACTATGTGTGTAATACTTAAAACTTTATCCCCTTCTCTTGAAACCTTAGATCCATTATTGAAACTAGGTTTAGACTTTAAAAATAGGAATAAATATGTGTTGAGCTGACTCCAACCACTCTCCATTAAATAGTTTAGCATTGCCTACATTTCTGATTATCCAAAGAGGGAATTCAAACTACATATATTTCTCCCCATTAGGTGAATGTGTGTAATAGCGCTCCTTGAATGTATGCAATCTATAATATATCTTTTGATACTTATAAAATGAAGACTTTGACTTGGATTTTAGGTGATTTAAACTTGGCTAAGACTTACTCCTTGTGACTAATGGAAAAAAGAAAAAGAATAGGGTACTACCTTTAAATGTTCAAGTGTTTGAGTATACTTGATAGATTTTTAATAGATGGGTAATAGGCTTAGACCTAATTTTTATTTATATGAGACTCTTTGGTTACTTTCTCATATCACCAACTATAATGAAATTACTTAGATAGATCAAATCAGGTCATAACAATGTAAATATCATAAATAGATTAATAAAAATATAGTGCAATCATGATAATTGAATAAGAATATTCACATCAATAATTGATAGAAAATAAGAATACTTAATAAATAATATCGATCCACTTCGAGGGGGAAACCTCCATAAACATGCAATAATAATAGAATTTTTAATAGTATGCTCAATTACTAACTACTACCTCTTATATATATCATACATAGGTTATTGTTACTATTGTTCATTGAGTTGCACCTTATGAGGAGGTGTTTCACATATCCTCACTCAATTGACACAATGAGAAAACCTAAAGGTTGTGGGTTACCTATGGTTGGAGTGAACCTCTATATAACGCCAGCTTCTCCTAATAGATCACCTAAAACTAACACTAATGTTACTGCACTTGCAATAAAAAGGGAGGAGTGCATAAAAACAAAGAAACTAAAATCAAAAGGGGTGATACACCAGAATATTATGAAACCTTCTACTCACTTAAGCATACACAATGAACATAAAAGAGTTAGCAAAATGCACAAGTTACAATCTAAAAACCCTTCTGCATAACTATTTTATAGGGAGGCAGGGAACTCAATAAGGCACTTAGAAGGGAGACACTCTATAGCCAAACACTACTTGAACTCAATATCACACAACCTACAACCTATATATAAGTATCTTCCTAAATAAATGTGAGGGAACTGGACAACAAATCAAGGAGAAATAAACTTCTTCACAAGATAATATTGACAATCCATGAATTTACACAAGATACAAGGATATGAGAAGGAAAAATCAATTCTATTATTCAAAGTCATAAAATCAAGGTAAAGAGATCAAGTATGGGCCAATTTATACAACATTTTTGTGTTGAAAAGGGTCCCTCTTATAAAGACAGTTCTACCTATTTTTTATAGGCCAAAAATCCAAAGCTTGAGGTCTTGACCTCGTCTTACCCACTATCAAGACGGTTACAAATTTTAATGATGATTAGTGAATGGGGATCAAAGAAGTGGGAATCTCCTCAAAATCACCATGGCCACACCTATGTGACTGCCTACCACATTCCCTTAAACCTACAACTTCTCTTTTGTGTGTACTTGCTTTTGATCTTCATGTACTCATTTTCATGTTGACTAGGGCTATGTTATATCATCCTTTCCCTCATTCTACTAGTTGGAATCGAGATATGCTATGATTTTCACATCAAGCCACTCCAAGATTTATTATATGAATCAATGTAGTTACATATCCTACTCATGAGTTAATTAAATGGGAGGAATAGGCCATCAATTTTAGGATGGTGCACTGATGACATGGTACCATTCCATTCACCACTTAATTTTTTACTTGGTTGTATCACCCACTTAACCCATTGAGCCCTGCTTATAGTCTATAGCCTCCACATGTCATCTCCCTATTCATTTCAGGGTCTACATTGGGGGTTTGCTAATTGGGCCATGTGGTAACTTCTTATTTGTCTAGCCCTCCCCTAAACTCCCTCAACTAAACTTTATCAAGTGCCAGCTCGTAATCTCCTATTTGTTGGGCACTCCTACCACTGTGTGATTGGGGCATGCCACCTCCACATGGCAAGTTATCATTAGCACTTGGGTTCCCCAGGGTCTAACAAGAGGTCAAATCCTAGGGGCTCCTCCTTGGTTGGTTTCCTACTATGTTAGGCTATGACTATCAGTCTAGGAGGAGCCTGGGCTGACAGGGGCCCATGTGTCTTCCTTTGATTAGGATATAAACCCTCAAGATCCTGATAATGGGACTGACACATCCAAGTAGTTCACACTAATTAGTTCTTACCTTTAAGTGTATTTTTTATTATTATTTCTATCATGAAGTAAGATTTCACCACATGGCATCATCCTGCTCACCCGTTGCTCTAACACATTGTTAGGCTTACATAGACCACCCTGGGACCATGGAACATTGGGATTTTTTCACATGGTGTCATCTTACTAACCTACTAGCCTAGAGGGTTTAAACGTGTATAAATATTTCTAAGATATCAATTTATTGAGATGATGACACATAGAAGCATCCCACTAACCTACTAGACTAGAGGGTTTAAACTTGTATATGTAGTTCTAAGATGTTGGGTCACCAAGATTATGACATGCAAAATCATCTCACTAACTTACTTCCCCACTACTTTGCTAACATGGAGATCCATCGAACAACTCTGAATATTTTTAACTAAGTGTCAAAAATCATTTTAAAAGGGCTCCAGACTACCAAGATTTATGAATAATTATTCCATGGTACCATTTGATTGGACCAGATTTATACTATGACTAACAACCTAAAAATTTATCAAGACATCACTGAGGGCCCATCAAATTTAATCTCGTCACCTCATCAAGTAATCATTGGGGAAAACCATGAAATGGTTAAGTGTCGAGGTGCTTTCTTGAAAAATGGAGTTGTTGGGAAACTAAAACTCATAGATCCTTCAAGTGTATAAATTCCCTATAGGCTTACAATTGAATGCACATAATTAGCTAAGTCTTGAGAAGCTTGTGACTTATCCTAAATCCCCTTTCTAATTTCAGATGATGTTCTTCCATGGTGACTAAAAATGGTTAGCATTTTGGTGACCTATATAGGTTGCTTGTTTGCTAAGTATGAATCTAGTAGACTTGAAGCAATCCATTGAGCATGGAGTCATAAAAACATATGAACTTCTCATATTCTAAAAATGCAAGATAACTTGGCATGTTACTGAATAACTAAACTAAGAATTGTTTACAAAGCATTTGAAAATATTTTCAAGGTTTGTCTCTGATATAGTCCCTAAATTTATGAGAGCTTAATGATCTCCTTCATACACCATTCCATCTGCCTTGAAGCTCCAATTTTGCCCTACTTTCAAAATTGATACTTAAGCCAATAATGAAACTAAAAATGCCTCCAACAAAAGAGAGAAGGAAACATGCAAATTGTGTCATAAGCACTTAGAGGAAGATAAAAAAAACTAAAACTAAAGTGTGGTAGTACTTAGAGGGAAGGAAAATGGCTAAATAACTATGTACAAGGTTCAGAGTAATTCAAGAACATTGTTTTATATGGATCCAATTAACGGGTATCAGTAGTTCCTCCCCATCTAGCTTTGAGAGTTGATGTATACATAGCTTAGTCTCTTGATTCTTAAAATTTAATTAGTTTCATAAATATAATCTCCATGGCACTCTCCTCCATCATTTTTAGCTGATGTGTGAATTCTAGAGATGGCATTTCAAGATATATAGGAAACTTTATCTCTCTACCATAAATGAGTGTGTAAGGAGAATTACCAAAAACTCTCTTAGGGGTGATTCTATCAACCCATAAGGTTGTTTTTAACTTGATATGCTAGTTCCTTTGATTTCCCTCCATAGTCCTCTTAATGATTCTGATCAAATTCTTATTAGTGGAATCTGCTAAGCCATTGCCTTGGGGATAGTATTTGGATGAGGTGCTCAAGTAAATTCCATGTCTAAGTACCCATTCAATTATCCTAATGCCAAAAAAGGCTATTACATTGTTAGAGATGATTGTAGAAGGCACCCAATCCTAGTGGCTATACTTTCATATAAGTCCCATACATTGGCTTCATTTACTTCTTTTAAAGCCACTACGTTTTTCCACCTTGTAAAATAATAAGTGGTTGTCAAGACCCATTTATGACCAACACTAGAAGGTGGGTTAATCATCCCTATGAAATTCATACCCACTACATGAAGGGTTGTTCTACCTAGATGAGATGGAAATGGAGGGATGTTAACCTCTATTTACCAGTGAAGAATTCACAAATTTTACAATTCTTAACCCATGCATACACATCTCTAAAAATATTGAGCCAATAATAGCCTACTCTCATTATATTTATGGTTGTAGTCCTTGGAGCAAAATGTCCACTAGATGATCCATCATGAATTTCCTCTAGAATCCTATCAATTTGACCTATTTCAACATATCTCAATAGAATACCATTGACATATGTCCTAAATAGGACACCATTTATAATAACATAAGGAATTAACTACAATCTAAAATACCTTATTTTGTCCTTATTAAATCCTTGAGGGTATTCACTAGTTTGGAGGAAGTTGGCCATATATTGGGTCCAACTATTAGGAAATGAAGGTGTAACTAAGTGTTGGTCATCTTGGAGTACTAGGACAACATTCTATAATTATAAAGTTAGCTTTTCACACAAACCTCTACGTCTTACCAGCTTTATGAACTTGACGTCCACATCATATTCCATCACCTTTGTAATCCACCCTACCCTTTTCTCATTCAAATATTTTCTTAAGATGAACTATTTGACACTTGGGTGAGAGACAAGTAAATGCACATTATTGTTAGACAGAAAATATCTAAACTTCTTCAGACTTATTACAATAGTTAGGACTTAATTTTGTATAAAGGAATACTTTACCTCATAACCTTCCAAGACCTAGATAAATAAATATATTAGTTACTCCATTTATTCCTCATTCTTTTGTACTATCATAGTTGAGATAGTGTCCATGCCCCCAAATGCATAGAGACTAAATTCCTTGGTGAAATATAGATTTATGAGAGTGGGAGTTTGTGTTATGGCTTGTTTAATTATTTTGAATCTATCTTTCCTTTCCTTAGACTAGTGGAAGTTTTAATTCTTATTTAGAATAGCAGTTAGAGGCTTTGCAAGATTGGCAAAATCAAGAACAAACCGCCTAAAAAAATTTATCATTCTTAAAAATCTTTGTATCCCCTTCTTTTGATTAGGCAAGGATAATTCTATAATGGCACTTACCCTTTTAGGATCAATTGCAATCCCTTTCTTAGAGACAACATGTCCCAGAAGCTTGCCTTTATAGACTAAAAAATTGCACTTTTTGGGGTTAAGTGAGACCCCAAACTACCTACACATTTCAAAGACATGTCTAAAATGAGATAGATGATCATCAACATACTTATAAAATATTGAAATTTCATCAAGATGGATAGGTACAATATCATTGATTAGTCTTTGAAATGCCATATCCATGGCTTTTTGAAAAGTTTCCCTTACATTGGATAAACCAAAGGGCATTTTTAAGTAGACATAAGTTCCCCATATATTGGTGAAGGTTATCTTATATTGATCCTTCTCCTTCACCAAAATCTAATTGTATCTAGAATAAACATATAAGAGAGAGTGTTCTGCACTTGCCACCATTTTCAAGATTTATTCTATGGAAGGAAATGGGTAGTGATCCTTCAATGAGGCTCTGTTTATGTCCCTAAAGTCAACACACATCCTTATCTCTCCATTCCTCTTTCTAAAAGGGACTAAGTTTGCAACCCAAGACAAATGCTTAATTGGAAATATGATCCTAGTCTCTATCATCTTGGTCAATTCTTTCCTCATGAGGGGATCTATCTTGGAGTTTATGGGCCTCTATTTCTGCCTAACTAGATTGGCAACAGAATCTAACTCTATCATGCATTGTGCCAAACTAGGGTCAAACCCTTTGAGATTATTGTAATCCCATGCAAACATGTCCTTAAGCTCTTGGGAGACTTTAACAAATGCACATTTTTCCTCTTCATTACATACCTTATCAAGGTGGAGAAGTTTATCCTTAAATACGAAAATTATTTCATAGTGATCTTGATTGATCTTCATGTTCACTTTCTCTCCCCTAACCTTATCATCAACACTAAAAAAATATTAAGTGTGATCAGCCCCTTTGAAATTTTGTTCAACTTCAGTTGAATGACTTGGTCATCATATTTTTGTTGTAATTCATTCTAATTTTTGTATAAAACTCAATTTATTCTTGTAAGAAAAGAACAATTTTTTGATTACTATCAAACACCTACCAATTAGTGGTGTTATCGGGTATGAAAGGCCTTAAAACCACCTTGATATATTTTTGTGTTTTGTCCCTTTTTATATCATCTAGAATGTTACATTGAGCACCAATATCAGCCAATCTATCTACTTATTTGTTTATTTCTCTTAGGATGGATTATATGTTGAATGCTTCAAGGTCTTATATGGGTTTGCAAACTCTATGTTTATAAGACTTCAATAATTGATTTTAGGTCATGTTCTTCCTTATTACTTGGTTCACCACCAACTCATTGTCTCCAAGGACTTTCATATGTTTAATCCCTTTCTTCCTAGCCCATTGAAGACCATGGATAAGAGTTTCATACTCATATGATTTGTTAGTCCAGCTAAACTAAAATCTTAGAGCATAAAAACACTTCTCTTCAAAGGAGACACCAACATGACACCCCCTCCTTCTCCATGTCTACTTCTAGATCTGCCAAAGTGCATCTACCATACTCCATCATCATGTTCATGAGTCTTCACAAGATTCAGAATGAAAGAATCTTATTTGTGCAAGAAATAGTTACCCAAACCAACCTCTTTAATGAGTCTATAAGGATCAAACTCATGATGGTCAACCCCCATTCATCAAGTAGAAAATTAGTTGTGCCTTTAAGGGGTGTACTTGGATCTTTATTAGTTGAATGGTCTTATTGGTTGAAGATGGTACAATTAAACTTTATGGAATTTGGAACATATGGTTTAATATGGTTCCTAGTAATCAGCTTAGACCTAATGGTGACTTTAGTGCCATACCTAGTTATAAAGATCATATTATACTAATCAAATGACATGTATCCTCCAATCTTGGTAGTAAAGTCCCTAGAAATGAACAAAGAAAATTATAGAGGGAGATCAATTAGGAAAACATATTAGGGAATGGAAAAGTTGGGGCAAACATTTAAAGTGAGGTCCAAACACTTTATGACACCAAGAGTCTTAATGGTTGTTCCATCTAGCTAAACTACTCTTTTAGAGAGTGGATCATATTCTAAACCCAATTTGTCTGCTATATGTCTTAGCATCATCAAGATACTAGCCCTTGAATATATCATGCAATTATGGGCTAAACTATTATCGATCATCAAAGAAACATAGAATGGTGGAGGTTTTACACCTTTATTTGATTGACCTTCCTTTGGTTGAGAGGTATTTTTGAGTACTAATTTTGGTCATTCATGTGATAACCCTTATGAAATACTAAGGTTAGATAAAGTTGATTTCAATAGGTCTTTTTATCCTAGTATGGACAAGGATTCTCATATGGGTATATTCACATTTGTTTTCTTCATATGCTCAAGAACATTAAATGGGGAAGTACCAACCTTTTACTATATTTTGGCAACAATAGTACCTTTTTGCACTTGTGTTGATTGAAAATGGATTTTGGGTCGTTCTTGACTTCCTGAAGTCTAATTCTTCTATATTTCTTGTACCTTTGTTTATAAGTTAGTATCAACAACCTCTTGTAACACTATATAATATGATGCAATATATTTACCATCTATTTCTTTAATTTCTACAACCCTTTTCTTGGACCTAATATTGGTTACCACACCTGAAGAATAAGTTTGGTTTTGACCTTGCAACTGATTCACTCCATAATACGCATCCCCTTACTAATTTAGAAGTATATCATCACTCTATATTGTCTCTTGAGGAGCCTATTACTATGTTGATACCTTAATTTGTCTCTCTTGGTGTGGTGTTATGCCTTACAGCATCAACACTTGGTTGATGACACTATTAGGATAAGTAGTTTGGTGGTAGGGAAGATTACAGAGAAAACACCATTCATAGTCCTATAATAAGTTTCTTTGGATAGTGACTAAGGATTTAGATGTGCTAGTAGTACTAGGGTTTAAAGCTTGATAAGGTTTTGTAGGAGTAATTTGGCTTTGGCCTTGGAGATTCACCTAATATGGTAGCCTATTTCGTTGATAAGGTCTTTGATATGGAGGCATGTTATTTTGATAAAGATAATAAGGTGCTTGATAGGGTATGTAATTATGAGCTTGATGTATTTCAAGAGTAATCAACTTATTCCCAAAAGTCTAAATAAGGCTCTTTACCTCTTGCATATTATTTGATGGCTAGGGGTGGCTTTGTCTTGTCTTGGTGGTTGGCTAGTTGGCACTAGAATATGTACTGATGTGGGTTTTTGAAGTAAAAAATTAGGTTAAATTTATATTTTAAAAATGGGCATTTGAGGTCTTGGTGCAATCTTTACAGCCCGTATAAGACTATTCTTGGCCCTAATGACTACCTCAAGTATCTAGTAACGTTCTACCACCCATTGATTGGATCATCACAAAGATATCACTATTCAAGGCTCTAAGATAATAGAGAAAAGCTTAATTGAGTGTAGGCCTTAACAATAGTGTAATACGACCACATTTTCTTTGAAATATGAGATTAAATTATGTCACATACTCATGTGGTTCCCTCTTAATAGTGGTTAGTTGTTCAACCAGGTAAAAATGATGTGACTTATCTTTAAACTACTTACATAGAGCTTCTCCTAGCTCATTTCATGAGTTGATAGAACTGGGTCACAAGATCCTATAACATTGGAGACCTTTGCATTTGAAGGAGGAACCTAAAATCCTAAATCAATGTTTTCCTCAACAACATGATGTACTAAATAGATATTAACAATATATTTAATGTGCTTTGTAGGTGTGGTAGTATCTTGTCTAGTGAAATAGGGAATAATATTGAGGGATGTAATGGGTATATCATCATATTGAGTAAGGTTTAATGGGCTTACTCCATTGAAAGGAACAAAGGCCTAATTTCTAGGGACAACCATGTAAAGGACTGGATGGAATATTACTCTTAGGTGTAGGAATCTACTAAAAGGAGGCGTATACTGAACTCTTGAAGAAGGTTATCTAAGCTCTCTAGATCTTCTTACAAGAGAAAATGATGCTTTAGTTACTCTTTTTCTTGAGGGTGTATATAATTCAACGAACTATAAATTACCTTTTGAAGAATCTCTTGTTGATCTTGGCATGAAATACTTAGGAACTAATCTACTAGAGATTAAAAATGTTCAAAGTTTTCAAGTGATTATTTGATGTCTTTAACACTAAATCTTATTAAAAGTAACACCAAATTATCAACTGAAACCTTCTAACTCAATCGAATTGATCAAAGATCTGACTGAGCATGTAATAAACTATTATCATGTTGATTTTCACCTTTTTAGATATGTTTCATGTCTTCTCACCCAATCGACATAATGAAAACACCCTAAGGCTATGGGTCACCTATGGTTGGAGTGAACCTCTAGAGAAGGCCAACTTCCCTTGATGGATCACCTATGACTAACACTAATGCTACTACATTTACAAGGAAAAGGGAGAAGGAGTGCATATAAACAAAGAAATTGAAATCAAAATAGGTGATACACCAAAATATTATGATACCTTCTACTCTCTTAAGCATACATAATAAACATAAAAGAGTTAACATGTACAAATCACAAAATAAAACCCCTTCTGCATAAGTGTTTTAGAGGGAAGTAGGGAACTCAGGAAGGCACTTAGAAGGGAGACACTCCATAGACAAATACTACCTAAACTCAATATCACATAACTTACAACCTGTAGATGATTATCTTCCTTCATAAAGGTGAGGGAACTAGACAATAAATCAAGGAGAAATAAACTTCTTCACAAGATAAGATCAACAATCCATGAAATCACATAAGATACATGGATATGAGAAGGAAAAATAAACTCTATTATTCATTCAAAGGCATAAAATAAAGGTAGATGGATCAAGGATGGGCCAATTTATACAACCTTTATGTGATAAAAAGGGTCCCCCTTACAATGATAGTTTTACCTATTTTTATAGACCAGAAATCTAGTGCTCAAGGTCTTGACCCGGTCTTAGGCACTATTAGGGTGGTTAAATTTTTTAATCATGGTCAGGGAAGGAGGGTTAGGGAAGTGGGAATCTCCTTGAGATTTCCATGTCCAAGCCTACATGACTACCTACCATGTTCCATTAAACCTACAACTTCTCTTCTATGTCTACTTGATTCTAATATTCATGTACTCATTTCTATGATGACTAAGGATAGATTCTATCATACTTTCCCACACTCTACTAGTTGGAGCTAAATTATGCTATGATTTGTACACTGAGCTACTCTAAGATTGGTTCTGTGAATCAATGTAGTTATATAGCCTATTCATGAGTTGATAGATGAATGAGATGAACAAGTTGTCAATTTTAGGTTATACACTAATGATGAGGCACTATTCCATTTGTTGCCTCCTTTGTTACTTGGTTTCATCACCCCTTTAACCCATTAATCCCCCATCATAGTATATGACCTCCACATGTCATCACCCTATTCACTTTAGGCTCTACATTATGGGTCTTCTAGCTAAGTCATGTGGTAGCTTCTTATTTGTCTACCCCTCCCCCAGTCTCTCTCAATAGGGCTCTATCAAGTGCCAGTTGGTGCTCTCCTATTCTCTAGGCAATCCTAATGTTATGTTCTTGGGGCATAACACCTCCAAATATTAGGTTATCATTTGTGCTTGGGTTCCCCAAGGTTTGAAAAGAGGTTAGATCATATGGTCTCTTCATTAGTTGGTTGCTTGTTATTTTAGCCTATGAATGTCAGTCCAAGAGGAGTCCAGGCTGACAAGTGCCCATGTGTCCTCCTTTTATTAGGCTATAAAGCTTAGAGAGATTGAAAATGAGTTTGACACATCCAATTAGTTTACTTTGATTGATTCTTTAATTCAAGTGCAATGTTGATTGTTCTTTCTATGATGAAGTAAGATTTCACCATGTGGCATCATCTCACTCACCCTCTACTTTGACACACTATCAAGTTTGCATGGACTACCCCAGTGTTTTGGGGTAGTGGGATTTCACCATGTGGTGTAATCTTACTATCTTGAAGGGTTTGAACTTATATGTATGGTTTTGAGATTCCAAGTCATCAAGATTTTGACATGTGAAAGCATCCTACTAACCTGCTAGTCTGGAGGGTTTGAACTTGTATGGATGATTATAAGATGCTAAGTCATCAAGATTATGACATGTGAAAACATCCTCCTAACCCATTTTCCTACTACTTTATTGACATGTAGATCCATCGAGTAACTCTGAATAATTTTACTATGTCAAAAAGTGTTTTGAAAGGGATCAAGACCACCAAGAGTTGTGAATGATTGTTGCATGACACCACTCAATTGGACTAGAGTCCTACTATGACTGAAAACCTACAAAGATGTCAAGACATCATTAGGGGCCCATAAAATTTGATATCATCACCTCCTAAATCCATCACTGGGAAAATTCCAAAATGGATAAGTGTTAAAGCACTTCCTTAAAAAATGGAGTTACTAGGAGACCAAAACTCATAGATCTTATAAGCATAGAAATTCCCTTTGGGCTTAAAAGTGATTACATAGAATTGATTAAGTCTTGAGAAGCTTATGAGTGATTCCAAATCCCCTTTTTGATTTTAGACATTGTTCTTCCATGGTCACCAAAAATGGTCAATAGTAACTCTTTAGGCCAACCCTACTAATAATATGAGAACATAAATAAACATGACAAGATAAGATAAAAGGTGATTTAGGCCACAAATTTACCACACATATCCCTAGACACTTTATAGGTTAATGGCATATAATTATAAACCCCTTCAAAAAAATGTTTCCCTTAATGTTAAATAACTCTAGATGTTTTGCAATAATGCTTCATTCCCCCATGTTGTATTGCCATTCATCAGATTCTTCTACTTGATCAAATACTCCTTAATCTATATTTTTTGTAGCCTTTTAGTGTGTGTCTAAAGGATCTTCTCAAGTTTAAAAATGACTCTACCTTCATCATCCATGTTTGAGAACTCAGTCTGAGTAAATATTGATTTTCAATGATCTTTTTAAGCATTAAAAATGAAATATAGAATGTATGCATGTAGATTGAGGTAGCTCCAACTTCTATGGGACATTGTTTATTTTCTAAAAGATATTATAAAGGTCATAATAATTAGGAGAAAAATATTATCCTTTTTTTGTTACTTTGATGAAATTTTATTTTATTACTATAGTCTCACAAAGTTCCAATCATCCACTTAAAAATTCCTCTATATACAGTGTTGATCCACTTGTTGATTCATTTAGTTTTGTGCCATTGTCAAATTCTCTCTTATATTAGTTAGTACCTTCTATTAGTGTTGAAGGTGTTCATCATTAGCTCAAACCCTTCGTTATACCCTCAAGAACAAGGTGATGGATGGGGGTCGATATCCATATAGTGCTATAAATGGATACATTTTGGAGAATGTAAGGAAGTGTTATATCACCATTCTATTTTGGTAGCCTATGAATCCATGTTTCTTATTTTATCTGATGTAAAACAATACAGATAACACTCTACGAACTTTTTGACCACCTTCGTTTTGCCACCATATTTAGGATGAGATGACTAGCTATGAGCCAACTAAGTACCTAAAATTGAGAATAAATTAGTCTAAAAATTATTGGTAATGATAGGATCATGATCTTTTAATATGATCTTTTGGATAACCTATAGCTTTTGAATTGTATCCCAAAAATCACATACTACTATATTGGCTATAAACAGTTAAGATAAGGCACACAAATGGGCATATTTTTTGGAAATATATATATTTACCATGATAAAAAAAATTACCTTATGACCTAGGTGAACATGGAAACCTCCTTCCACTTTTGGCTAGGAATAAATAAAGGTTTCAAAAGACTTCAGGTCTTAATTGTCTCACCCTTATTTTTTTGACACACCATGCATTCTACCAAAATTTTATAGATATCCCCATTGATTCATTAAAATAAATATTTCTTGATTGTATGATAGGTGTTCAAAAATACTAAATTACCCCTATCAGAGATGCATGGAGCTTTGTAACTATCTTATGTTTGAGGGCATAATTCGTTCATAGGTATAATCTACCTTATACTATAAGGCATTCCCTTTCCACTCAATTTTTTCTAAGACACTAGAATATTATTGGTGCTTTTGAATTAGATCCTATTTACCTCTATTAATTTCCCATTTTGATCTTGCCTCATCCACCCAAACTACCTACCCTATGGATAGTATGCATAAACATCCGTCTATGGATTCATCCATGATGTGTAGTGCATATGTGACTACATTATACTTTCATTTCTTATATATTATTTCAAATTCATACCCAAACATTTTAGTCATCCATTTTTTATTTTCTTCATATTAAAAGCTTTGTTTTGAAACTATTTTAGACTATAATGATCAGTTTTCACCTTAAATTATCTACCCATCAAATAAGGTCTACTTTTTTTTATTGCATCAATAATATCCATCATTTTGTTCTCATCGATAGGTTTTATAAAATTATTTCCTTTGATTTAACAACTCTCAAATGAAATAGGTCATCCTTCCTGCATGAGTATTTTCCCATTTCCATATCTTGATACATCACATTAAACAATTAATGTCTTTGAAACATTTGTGGTAGCCAAAATTAGAGTGGAGCACATGGCTTCCTTTAAATTCCTTGGTAGAAGCTTTGTTCCAATGGAAGGATTCATTCTTTAACAAATATGTAAGTGTTATTGGTATACCTCCATAATTTTTCAAAAACTAAAAATAGTAACATGTTAATCCTGAAAAACCTATAAGGTTCTTAAGGTTTTTTGGAAATTTCCATTCTATCATGGCCTTAGTCTTGTGGGATCCTAATTTAATGCCTTCATGCCACACAATATGACCTAAGTACTCCACCTCCTGCACTTCAAAATCACACTCAAAAGGCTTGACATAAAGTTGATGTTGTTTTAGAATTATCAAAATATAGTCCACATGCTAAAAAATTTATTCCAATGCCTTACTATATATTATTATGTCATAAAAATTTACCAAGATAAATTTTCACAAAAAAATTCTAAATATAGTGTTCATCAAACTCTGGAATGTATATGGTTCATTTGTGAGACCAAAAGGCATTACTAAAAAGTCATAATGGTATTCATGAGCTATGAAAGTTATATTATGTATATCCTCATCTTTGATTTGAAATTTATGGTAACCTGAACAAAGATTTAATCTTTTGAAGTAGAAATCACCATGAAATTTATCTAGAAAATTATCAATTACCAAAATAAGGAACTTATCTTTGATGATGTATTTTTTTATTTATCTATAATATCAACACACCCTCTAAGTACCATCCTTATTATGCATCATTAACATAGGGAATGAATTAGCACTTTGGTTATTCCAAATAATACCAACCTCCAACGTTTCTTGTACCATCTTTTCAATTGCACTCTTCTAAACATGTAAGTGCATGTATGGTCTAATGTTTGGTGGTTGAATACTTGGTAGTAATGAAATAGAATGATCATGTTCCCTTTATGGTGGTATTCATTTTATCATTTCTCCAAAAATAATTAAGTGTTTGTCAATGATATTATGTAGATCAAGCTATGTAGATATATTTGTTGGTTGTAGTTCTAAAGTGAATAGTTGTGCTAATAACCCACCTACCCACTTTTTGATAATATTCTACATCTAATTATAACTAACCTATTTTGAATACTTTTCAAGTAATGTATGTAGTTAAAATTTCCTTCCTTTAGAATGAAAAGGCATGAACAACTCCTAAAATTTCATCTTTGTCATGCTTGATTTTATGAGCCATTAGACTCCCAAAACTATATTAGACCCATCGATGGGAATAGAAAACATGGAAGATCTACCGTGTAATATCCCATGGAAATTTTTATATTGTTGCATTTCCATGAACAACTAACTGTTCCACCATCTACAATCATGACCTAGTATTTTGGACTATATAAATAAAATAATTCAAGTGTGTTGCCAACCAATTATTGATGATTCTTTTGTATACTCCCTAAGTAAATCAGAACTATCACCTTTTATATCTTGAGAAAACCCACAACATTTTAGGTTTTTGAATGATAATACCGAAAATTACATGGCATGAGATAGTTTATTGGGAATATTTAGATTCCTCTTTTGTATCCTCCTCACCTTCACCTCATACTTCATCATCTTCTTTGTCTTAATTGGCCCCTTCAATGCTGAAAAAATTATTGACATATTTATGTCCTTTACTTTATTTTCTATCATAGTTGAAACATAACCCTTTTTCTCATTTTAACTCAATTTACTAAAGAGTCAAACTATTAAGATGAAGTAATTATTATGTTAGTAGAATTTTGTATATACTAGTAGTAAAATCCCATCATCTAAGCAAATATCTTTCATTTGCTCTATATAGGAAGACCCTAGAATCTAATATTGAACTTCGATTAAACATGTGAATATCAATTTGGATGTTATCCTTGAGACCACTGAAGAATAGGTCATTCAGGTTATCTTCCATGATGTCATCCATGTATAAAGACAAATTCTAGAATTTTTGGATATAATACATGATATTACACAATTGTCTCAATATAACTATTTGAAATAGTTTCTATGACACCATTGTGATAGTGCATCTACATATCATCAGTAAACACTGACCAAGTAATAATAAGGCCCTTTTTTTTTCTTTTGAATACACAACCATATTTACCAAATGAATTATTTTAGTTCTAAATACATAGATTCCATGAAAACCTTCTTTGCACATGGGTTTGATGTAGATCAAATAAATTTTCCATTTGATTGATTAAAGCGATTAGATCCTTATCATTAAACTTGTGCAATTTCAATTTTGGTAACAAGTTTAAACTTGTATTTGACCCTCGACTATTATGGTTTTTAAAACCCAAGTGGCCTAGTGGAGAATTATTGGGCAATGGCATTTATGGGATACAATCTATGAGAGTTTATAATGTCCTGTTGATGTTTCTTAACTTTGGCTTAATTACATCATGTCCCCTTTGACCACATCTAGATCTTCTTTTTTCATCATCTTTACATCTACCTAGAGTTGGGTAACCAACCTAGAAACCCCTAAATCATAAGTTTTAGACTCCATTCTTACTATGCTTTTTTCTTGAAATGGATTTCCATTTTATACACCCTCAAGTGTTTAGATCAGCCATGCATGCACTCTAGGGTTTAAATTTCATGAATTCAATGTGGACAGTTTCAAGCCAAAACTAAGTGCATTAGATAATTATATCAGTATGATTGTTTCACCAAAATAATCCAATAACTACTAATTTTTACAAATGTGTGAAAAAAAATTGGACTTTAAAAAAAAACTTAAGTAATATTACACTGATGGAAAAAATAAATTCTTCCTGAATCACAAGTTAAGTTTTCTTATCCTTAAAGTTAAAAAACAAATGTTACACTCAATCTAGAAAATAAAAATTACATCATATAACCTTTCCCAAATCAAATACATGATACCACTTGTAATGAAATTACTTAGATAGATCAATTTAGTTCACAACAATACAAATACTATGAGTAGATTAATAACAATATAGTGCAATAATGAGAACATAATGTTTACACTTGAACTAATTATGAATTACAATTATGTCTAAATGAAAATATAAACTATTTAAATTTAATCTAAGATGATATTTATAATACAAAATATAGTAAAATATAGATCTACAAAATTTATAGAATTTGTAAATTTGCTAAAAAATATAAACTAGGGTTAAGGTTAGAGAATTATCCTTGCAACTACGTTATTTCATATTATATTAACTTTATTAGACTATGACTATCTAAAAATACCTACAAGAATTAATTTATTATAAAGTCCTTGTTGGGGCAAGTCCATAGGTGGTGGACAAGAGTGTAATGCATTGGTGTCTATGTACTATGACTTTGTCATGTCAGACAATACACAAGATCTAAAAATATAGGTTTGCTCACCTACATTTATATGTGACCTATTTCTATGTAGAGCCTTACTGATGCATGAAAGACCTATAAAATCATAACCCTGATCCTACACAATCACATAAAAATATATAAAATCTAAATTGGGGGAAAATGGGGGAAGTGGGATTGGCCAAACTATCCTTAACATATCCCTTGTTGACTAAGTGTTGCCTACATATCCCAAAGAGTCTCCATCCAATGTAACTCTCCGTGTAGGTAAGATCATATGAATGCAACTAATAAATTTGATTAGAATTTTTAACAATGGATGCCATCAACCTACAATAAACAATGTTAGCCTTGGAAAAATACTTTAAAATTACATTAGAATTGCAATAGATATATTTACTCATAAAATTGATGCTTTTAAAATAAGAATGATATATGCCTTGTAATAGACTGATATGTTCTTTCAATTATAACCCTTGATGTGATTTTAAATAGAAATATTTTGATTGTTTATGATAGTATACCTATTTATATGCATGGGAAAGTTAATAGAAAGCATGTCATCTTGAAAATAGAATTGTTAGAGTGTGGGAGACAAGTATGTACTACAATATAGGTGTGCATTATGATCATGTCCCCCTAGTGTGCACTTGTCATTAGAGGAGTAATTTATAAACTAGGTGGATATTCCACTCTAAGTTTCACCAACACAAACCCTTTCCAGTCAAGATGTTCCTCTCAAGTTTTATGTCATAGAAAAACACCTAAAATTTTGCTTTAATATGTATTCCATGTCTTATGACTATCATCTACAACATAAAAAAGAATATGCAACCCTTCACATTTGATTTCCACATGCTAACTACATTTAATATATTCCTTCACACTCTAAACATGTTATTAATCCATACATGACTACAATTAAAATTCTTTCATAGAGGTGCAATACCAAATGTGAAGTTCTTTAACCTTTGGGGTTGAGTCTTGAGCTCTCTTAAATGCTTTTGTATTAGCCTAGTTACAATTAATTTAAACATGCAAGTGAAGGAAATAAACATGAAAACAGCAAAGAGAGATAACATAAGACATACCCTGGATAAAATTAATGTGAGAAAACTCTAGCAAGAGTGAAGACATGTTTCCTCATTTTCACTATGTTCTACAGTTTACAAGTTTTTGCCTTCTTGGGATTACAAGGAAAATAACCTCATACACTTGTAATGATATATATAATATTATATGGAATACTTTCCTTTAAAGTAAGGAAAATATAATAAACGTAGTTCTCTCATATGTGTAGTCTTCAACTACTAAGCTCAGTTATCTCAATTGTGTGGTCTCAAACTACTAAACTCAGTTATCTCAGTTGTGTAGTCCTTATTGGATAGATCTCTTTTCTGATCTTCTCCTTTATCTCCCTATAATTTATCTACATTTAAATAAACTCTATAAGTTAATATTTATACACATGAATACCTCGTAGATGCATATAATAATTCTAAGAGTTGGAAATAGAAGCCAAAATACTTAATGTCCTTTCATCTTCATGTGCATCTTCCCATATTCTAGCTACCTTTCCAAGACCTTTATTTGTCCTTTCCCAGCCTTATAAACTACCAATAAACTCAACTCAACCACCAAATTAAATCTAAACATTTCAACTATTTGTATTCATGTGGCTCTAGAGGTCAACAATCAGGCTCTGTAGGTCATCATTAATAGCTCCTGAAACCAACTAAAAAGAACATCTGCCAACTTTCGAAGGCTGTAACTTTTTCATACAACCTCAAAATGACATTCCATTTTTTAAGTGTCTAATTTTTTATAGGAACTCAAATATTTAATAATAATTTACTTTTAATACCAAACATATTTTTTAGTTTGTACAACTTAAAATAGCATTTTTTAGGTCTTAGTTTTTTTACAGATTACTCATATATGGAACTTGATTGTTTTACCAACTGAGTTGGATGACATACATCATGAAATTTAAGATAAAATATAGATTCTTATAAAAAATATTTATAGTAAATTATCTGCTTATAGAGATAAAGAGGGATAAAATAGGGAAGCCTGGAAGATGTTCTTAGTAACTGATAGACTTTGAAAGCTTTCTTAGAGATTACAGGTTATTAAAATGGTGAATTAGCTAAGCATGGTAAAGATGTCAAGGATAATAATTATCAAGAATTTATTGCAAGATTTTAGTGTCTATGCATAATAAAAATATCCACACCAATAATTAACAATAGAGCAAAATACTTGATAAATAATACTAATCCATTTTGAGGGGGAAACCTCTATAACAATGCAAAAAGAATATAATTCCTACTATTATTCTCAAGTACTAACCTATGCCTCCTATATATACCCTATTTAGGCTATGGATACTCCATAGGCCAACCCTACTAACAATATGAGAACATAGATAAATGTGATAAAATAAGATAGAAGTTGATGTAGGCTACAAATTAGCCACACATATCCCTAGATAAGCTATAAATTAAGGGTGTAACACCGAAATATGAAATGTATAGGATGAACCATATAAATTATTTGAATTTTAAAGTGACCATTTCTTATAATGGTAAAAACCATCAAGTTTGGATGTTACTAGAATCCAAATACCATCTAAGTTTAACGATTCTATCTCTTAGATAACAACATTGATATGATGATTTTGAGATGTTTAAGTATGATAATTTATTGATTTGGCATAGATTGGTGGAATTCATTTAGGTGACTAATAGCAATTAGAGAGGATTATCCCCATGGAAGGCATGTGGATGTGAGAGAATATCAAATAAGAGTCATATATGTAAGAATAATTATGTAGGGTGAAGTTAGGTCAAAATTGACATTTCCAAGTATCTAATAACATATTTTAGTTTATAAAATCATGTAGTTCGATCAAATTCTGATCATTAAAAACTCATGATTCATATGTTTATATACTCCTTAAGAATTAGTTTCCATCCATAAGACAAATTCCCCACATCCAAATGTTGCACACGTACCATCAACAAGTGTTTTGTAATATATGATATGGAGTTCACTCCCATATTTTAATTGCTCTTTTATAAATTTTATTTTATTGTTATAAGATCCACCAAAAATATATGCATACTTGAATTCATCTTTATTTGGTAGATAATAGACTATAATTTGCAACATGCAATTTTGGTCATACTAGTTCCTACAAATATAGAATAAAAGTGTAATGTCTCTTTTAGGGAAAAATTAAAATCAAAGGGATTTCCAAACAAACCCTAACATAAACACATGCAATTCTAATTTTTTTATTCAAACCCTAAGTAAATAAAATTCATAAATTTTTTAGAGACCAATTTTAGGGCACAAAACAATATTTCATTCACCAAAATACTTGCCAAAAATTATAAATATTGCAGTTGAATATAGGACCCTCAAATCTGATTTTTTTTAAAATAAATATATGGTAAAAAATTACAATAAAATACCAGCTGAAATTATGATTGAACAAACTCGACAAACCCTCATCAAATTAGTTCCAATATCTAATTGAATGTTTCCAAGAGGATCTATAGCTTAGGAAAAGCATCCTAGGGTTTTGTTACCCTCACAAAATCCTACAAGTGGTTTGCTTCCCTAAAAAAGGACCTCCAACAGTTGTGTCCCACTCACAAACCCTTCCAATCCACTATGTTCCCCACAAAAACTTCCCTATAAGTTTGAAACTATCAATTTCTACTCAATGAAACCCTTGAAATAGAGTTACCTCACTGAATGTTAAAGGTTTTCATCCTTACTTTATCCTTCCAATGAAGGGTTTCATCTCTAATGGATGCAAGTCAAGCAAGACATGCTTAATCTTATAATTTCAAACTGATAAGAATATTATGATCCTTAAAATGAACCTCATTTTTTACTTTTATAACATTTCCCTCCAATATAATTTCTAAACTAAGGACTGACTTATGTCAAATTAGAGAAGTGATTTTCTTTATTATAACTTAATTTATAAATAAGTTGTTGATAAGTTACTTTTTTAGCAACTTGAACTAAGAACCAAGTTTCCCTTATATTCCCTTTTAGTGCCTGGGAAGTCAAATAGGGCCAAAGGTCTCCATAGTGAACTAGCCTTGAAAAGGGGACATGACAATCCTCCCTGCCCAAATTTGATTTCCCTCAAGTAAATGCAAACTCTCATACCCAAGTACCACCACGCCAAATTGTAAAAATGCATTATAATGCTCCAATAATCTGGATCATGTACCTATCAAATGAAAGAGCTCTTACCAAAACAAGTTCATGTATCTATTTCCCTTCTCGCTAATGATGTTTTTTGGTAACCCATGAAGTTTAAAAACTTCCTTGAAGTAGAGATCAGCCATTACCTTAAACCTACCATCTTCAGTTTATCATTCAAAAAAAACATCAACAATTTTATTCTTTACATAATCAGTTGTACTAAAACACTTTCAAGTTCTTATAACATCAGTCCTAGAATAATGAATTGATGAATAATCAGCAACTTGAAAATATAAAATATATTCCAAGGTGACATATTCATTATTCATTCCAACTTTATCACTATGGTGGAAGGACATCCCGTATTCATAAATATGAGTGTGACTAAAAAATTATGAGGAACAAAAATTCCTTCAAAATAGTTCCATCTCTAAAAAATTTACATACCATTGCCTCCACCTCAGTGTGTATGATATTGAAAAATTCTATAAAAATAGGGGAGGGAATCCATCAGGATCAGGGGCTTTAATGATTTCTATAGGAAAGACCACATATTTGATCTCTTCCACAAATGGTGGCTTGAGAAGGTTTGAATTATCCGAGTGAGTAATCATCCTAAGAATATTTTATGGAAGTATTTCTTCCATATTGGTTTCTGGAGAACCATTTCCTTCAATAAATTCTTAAAGTAGAGAATAATATGCTCATTTATAACATCCATGTTCCTACATTTCCTTCTATCTTCCAGGACCAGCTTAGAGATCAAGGTTCTATTTTTGTTTCTAAAAGCCTAGTGGTGGAAAAAAAATTGTATTTATATCCCCTTCCTTGAGCCACATGCACATGGACTTTAGTTTCTAGAAATCTTCCTCTTTAGCTTCAAGATCATGGTACTTGTAGAGAAGTTTCTTTTCCACTGAGCTAAATAGTTTGTTTGTGTCATGTATAGAAATCTTCTCTTCCAACTTCTATAATTCATCTTCTATTTGCTTCTTTTGGGTGAATATGTTTCCAAACACCTCCTTGTTCCAAGTCTTTAATTTGATTTTTAGGTGATTGAGTTTTTTGACAAGTATGAACATGTCGGTACTAGAAAAAATTCTTACCACCATAACTTTAAGGAATTAAAAAGATTAGGATGATGAAGCCATATGTTTTCAAACCTACAAAGAATATGTTAATGGTTGGGGAATCTATTTCCTTCAAAAATGACTAGATTATGGTCAAACCCAATCTTGGGAAGAGAATGTAATGAGCTAGTGTAATGTCAGTCCCAATTTAGTGAAACCAAAAATTTGTCTAGCCTTACCTGGATTACATCTTCCCCAAGTCTCTTATTTTTCAATGTGAATGGGTTGCCGTTGAGATCCATGTCCATGAGGCCAACCTCCATATTGAATTTATTTAGCTCTACCATGCTTTAAGTGAAGCCAGTCAACCCTCCTTTCTTTTCCATTATAGAAAGAGGGGAATTAAAATCTCCAACCAGCAGCCATTTTCATTGTAGACAGAGTTGCCTAAATTTCACCAAGTTCTCCCATAATTTCCTTTTAGCCACTTTGAAGTTAGGAGTGTATATATTTGACAGTATCCATTCATCCTTGGTTATTTTATTTCTAAATAAAATATTTATATGATAGTTACTTCTAATTAGAACTTTGCCTTCAAGTTCCTGTGAGTTCCATAGTACATCCATCCCACCAAAATATCTCTTTGAGTTTGCACTAACATGACTAGACCATTTCCATATTTTACTGGCACATTTATCAAATAATTCTTCTATCATTTTGGTTTCTCAGATTAGTATCAAGGGATCATTTCTTTTTTCTCAAATTTTTCACCAGCCTTTATTTCCTATGTTTGTTTAACCCCCTTAAATTCCATGATAGGAACTTCATTTGTTGAGTATCGCAAAGTCAATTTTTAGGGTTTTTTTACTACCCTTAGTTATTTCACAAGTGACTTATTTTTTCCTAACGATCTGATTGGTTGTCCTACTACATGTTTCATTCCTTCCCCCACATCATTCTTGTATTTCTTAGTTTTTTCTTGAGTCCATATTTCTTATTCCACTTTTATATCTTAAGATGGAGTGCCTATTGAACATTATCACTTTTCCTTTAAGGGTGAAGCCACATCCTTTGTGGATGCTCCATTAACCTAAGATTGAGTGGCTTATGTTATCTCATTCACGAAAAGAGGAATTCATCAAATAAAAGGTTATAGAATTATGTGCCTTTGTACCTTCAAAAGTAGGGGTGCTTCACATGTATCTAGAATCCCCAATGTTTCTCAAATCCAAAATATTGTGCATGGTGAATTGCTCCTACAGTAGATGGAGAGGGATAAAATGAGGAAGGTGACTCATTTCCTTAAGACAGGGTGAAGTCATAGCTTTACGGCCCATGATCAGATTTTGTGTAGGGCTTATGTTATAGAAGGGCTCAAGATAGGGCTCTTTGGCATTTTTTTAAGTATAGGATTAGGATTGAGCAACACACTAGAGTTAGGGGGCTTTAAATTTAAAACCTTCATGCCAACAATGTAAGTGGTAGTTGGTTTCTTGGTCCATAGAGGTTTGGGCACTTGAGGGGGTTGTGAGGGCTTTGGGTAGTCCTTAGATGAATGATTAAGAGTGTTACATTTGTTATAGATTAAAGGTAGGTTTTTGTACTCATTTCATTAAGTCCACACTCCATATTTGAATTTTAACTTGATAGAGTGGAGCAGGGGTTTATCCACTAGTATGATTACCTAAAATTTAGTATCCACCATTATTCTACAAGATTTAGTGATGAGATATATTGAAATGGGTTGGTTAAAGGCCCTTGCTATACCCAATAGAACTTATGGCTCCTAGTATTCAATTGGAAATTCTAGGATGAGACCCCACATGGGGATGTATTTCATCATTGAGCTACTTAAGTTAGTATCTTCCTTTCAATGCCTTAAACACATATTATAATTTCCCATAAACCATGGCCCCTCTGTTAGTATTCTAAAATAATCCTCTTGATTAGTGAAGTTAACCAAGAATAAATTCTATCTAGGGCCACTACTTTAAGTTGACCCTTGGGTTTTCATCTCTGGTTATCCCATTTCCTAAATGAGTCGATGTTGGGTCTAAAGCAATTTTACCAACAAAGAGTTTTTGAGTTTAAAATCAGCCCTTTCCACTATGGTGTCTAGGACATGAACACATAACTCATTATTCTAAGTCATCGATTCAAGCTGAAAATCAATGAAGTCCTACCCCTCTAGTCACTTTCCCAATACCCAATTTGCCTAGGATAGGGAGGGAAAATTTTAAATTGACATTTATTTTTGGGGTGGTGCCCTTCCCAAAATATTATATTTTATGGGATTCACACCTATGATTTTTCCTCCTTTCACATTAGCTAACTTTCCCTTTTGTGAAGCTAACTTGGCATGCCTTATCATATTCTAGTTTTCCTGCCCAAGCTCAAATTCAAAAATTTGAGTGTCTTCTACATCCTTTCCGCTAACCTTCTCTTTGCTTTCCATTTATTCTATTCTATTATTAAATTTTGAATATTAATTTTATGCCAATTTTCAATTTAATTATGAAAAATTGAGAAATATTGTTAAAACATTTTTAAAATAAGATTTGATTAAGTTTGCATAAAGCCCATTTCAAATAGAATTTGGATCAATAAAATCTAACATTTATTTATCTGTGTCATTTTTCAAGTTAAATTATGAAAAAATGAGAAATTATTGAATATCCATAAAAATAGAGAAACTGAATCAAATTATTGTTAGCTTGTTTTCAAATCACATGACATAGTCAAAGACTATGTGGATGACATATTGGGTAAGTCCAAAACTAGAGCAGGACATCTAGAGGTTGTACATAGAATCTTTAAGAGACTCAGAGAATACAAGGTGTGCCTCAATCCTAATAATTATGTCTTTGATGTCACATCAAGAAAACTCTTGGGTTTTATTGTTTCTAGAAGAGGTATTGAAGTTAACCCAACAACAATCAAGGCTATTAAAAATATGCCTCCTTTATCCAATCTTAAATAGTTACACAACCTATAGGGAAAAATTTATAAAATCAGATAGAATATCTCACAATTCTATGAGAAGTGTCATCCATTCACTTACTTATTGAATAAAAATTGAATTATATTGGAATTATGAATGTTAATAGGCCTTTGAACAACTCAATTAATATCTTGATAATCCACTAGTACTAGTTCCACCTACTCTAGGAAAATCATTACTGCTTTACATATCTACAACTCAGTTTGCCTTGGGGGTCTTATTATCACAACATCATAACCACATAATAGAAAGGGAGTTAAATTAATTAAGTAATATTTTTGTGACATAAGAGTTGAACTACACCCCCATCGAAAAGGCATTTCTAGGTATCATATTCACTTCCTAAAAGATACGAAACTATATGATTAATATTAAAACTAAACTAATTACCAAAGTCAATCCTCTTAAATACATTTTGTCTAAATCAGCTCTTATATAAAAAATGGTGAAATGGGTTATGTTTCTCAGCAATTTTGACATTGATATATGAATTATAAGGTTATCAAACGATAGGTTCTTGTCGATCAATTCATAGAAGCTCTACTATCAGATAAGTAGTTGTTGACCATTGTATTCCCTAATGAATAATGTTTATCTCTCAATTAATCATTAGAATGGAAGATTTATTTTGATAGATCTTTCACCATGCATGGATCTAGGGTAGGCATTCTATTCTTGACACCACAAGGTGATCTCATCCCTAAGGCTTTCAAAATTGACTTTACTTGCACTAATAATATCATAGAGTACAAAGCAATCATCACATGTCTTAAATTGGTAACCAATGGAAAATCCAAAATTTGTTGTCTTTGATGATTCCTACTTGATTATCAAATAGGTCAATTATAAATATCAAACCAAGGATGGCAAGCTTATCCCCTCTAAAATCATGGTTGGCAAACTAAATCAATACTTTGTGCACATCCAAATTGAATAGATTCTTCACACAAGAAATAAATTTGTAGACGTGATGGCCACCATCAATTCTCTTTTTGAGATGTCATAGGGTACTCTAAAGTGTTAGTTTTTTGTTAAATAACTCATGGTCCTAGCATAAAATATCTAATAATCTAAAATGGTTTGTGAGATTTTTTGTCCCAACGCTCCTTGGTATCATAACATTTATATTTACCTTCATGATTACAACCTTCCTCTTGATATTTCACTAAACTACCATAAATCTATCATGCAATGCACTTCATGTTTCACCCTCCTTTGCAGCATGCTCTACCATAGAGGTTATGACAGGACTTTGTTCAGGTGTTCAAATTTGTAAGAGGATAACTTAGCAATCAAGGAAATCCACAAAGGAATCAAGGGAGCACACAAATCTAATTTGGTGCTTGCCAATAAAATCCTCAAAATGGAGTATTGTTAGTTGACCATGGAAACATATGTTTGTAAGTGCATCTCTTATCAGAAACATGGAGAATAAATCCACACACCATCACAAGAATTCCATGTGATTACCAATTTATGGCCCTCATCCACATGGGGGATCAATCTCATTAAAAATATAAACCCCTCATCATCTGATGACCATAAACACATGATCACCACCATTGAGTACATCAATAAGTGAGTGGAGGCCACCCCCCTCACTCACATAATAGGCAAAAATATATTCAAATTCAACCTTAATCAAAACATATGTTGTTATGGAATCCCTTCCACCATCCTCGGCAATAATGGTAAGTATTTCAATAACAAGGAAGTTAAATCCATCTATACCCAATTTCATATCTAACACATGTGTTCCACACCTTATTATCCATAAGGAAATGTCCAAGCTAAAGTTTCTAATAAAACCCCTATCAAAATCCTTAATAATATCATCAATGAGTAGGTCGAGATTGACACCTACAATTTTATCTTGCCTTATGGTTTTACCATTAGCATCCACACAAAAAAAATAACCACTCCATATTCTTTCTTCTTTGGAGTTAAACCTATCCTCCACATTAAGATCGAACTACCCTCTCTATGAATATCTTTGTAGTATCTAATTGATGATAAGGACTACTGAGTCACACGTCTTCATGAATTGAAACTTTTTGATGAGAAAAGGCTCAACAAACTCAACCATCTAAAGGTATACCATAATAGGCTCTGTCAAAACTATAATAAGTGCATCATAACGAGATAATTTAAAATAGATGGCCTTATTATGAAGGAAAATCAATAAAACACCAATGAGGACCAAGAAAAGAAGGATAAATTTGAGCCTAATTGATTAGGTCCTTACGTAATCATTGACAAGTTTAGCTTAGGATCCTACAAGTTAGCCCCACAAGATGTCTAATAAGTAGACTAGTCCATCAACATCATACATCGAAAGCAATTTCACACCTAGATGTTCATTTTTTGTTTACATGTACCCTACACTTAGGGGTAGATCCACTTCATTTCCCCATCCATTTTCCTCTTCCATCCCACCATCACTATCTCTATCCATACTAGTAGACATCCCATTGTGACTATCTCCCTTATTGTTCTGACTTTGATGAGAACATGGAGGAAATTTTGATCACATGTCATAGTACCAAAAGATGTTAACTTCTCTATACCAAAAATTTACTACAGCACATGGGTAATCAAGCACATATAATGTAGTCCTAGGAAATTTTGTTATATGTTACATTATATGTGCTTGTGCAGTCAAAATAGAATGAGTTTTATCCCACTTGTCATGAATTATTTGTATATTTATGCCCAAATGAGTCACCTCCATTTTTGTCCATATGCCCTTTGTATCTCACTCACCACGAAGTCTCTATATCTATTTTTTCATGTGTCACCTTTCTTGTCAATCATGTGACCACCACATCATGAGATACTAACTATTTCTGAGAGCTCCCTAAAGCACTCTTCAAACGTGCTATCTATGTGCCTCTTTTCCGTCTCTCATCAGAGACTATCAATCAAGGATACATCCTTTGAAAATTATGGTCATTTTGATAGCCCTACCCCTTCACCTCCTATAGGAATTTCCATGACCATTATCGCCCTTTTATCTATCACTACTTGTACCACTAAAGAGTTGATTAGTGAACCAATAATTTTCACTAGATAATAAGTAATATGTATTAGGTATCCACCCTTATCCCCCATCTCCACCTCCATGCTCGTCTCAACTTGTCTGCATAGGAGTCACACTCTACCTTTACCTCTATTGCCACCTCTATCATGGAAATGCTTGCATAATGACTAATCCTCTCATGTAACATCCTCAAACTCTGATATGGGACTATCAATCTCTCAACCCTCAACTCAACCCACTATGAATCATATATGTTGGCCACCCCTATATATGATATAGTCACCCTATCCACCTAGTGCACACCCTAGAGTAGTGCCCAATCACTTATATCCATTATGTGGTCTATTTGAGGCCCCCATTACTGAATCTTTAACACTCTATCACTTATACCCTATTTTAGAACAAACTATTGAGAACCCCATCCAACCTATAACACTCAATGATATAATCTTTGGGTCATGTGATACATAAATCTATCATAGCATAATCCAAGTAGCCAAAATCATCAAGTTACTACATATGAATCCCCCTTTATAACATCTAACCATATATGTTGGTTGTAGCTCATCTATCACTCATCTATAATAAGATAAAGCTCTTAAATGATGATGTTGTACACTGATGACTATCATCCATCCATATGATATCAACTCATCACTATCACCTTTTCCATCATGTACCCATTGGCCATTCCATAGTGTTATGATCCGAAGCCCACACCTCTAATAACATGGAGGCCATTATACTCTTGCCACTCTTGTATACCAATATATGTAGATCCTTGTACAACTATGCTAGTACACATGGCCTCCATGCAAAAATTAGAGAATCCCCCACTATGTATAAGATCACATCTTCTAAACCCATATGAAATAATCAATCAATATTATCAAGTATCAAATATTGTTAATAATGGACATGATAACTAGGGGTAAATGATATATTTATCCTCCTGCCAAGCACACATCCAGATCAAGACCCATACATCCATGTAGTGGGATGTTTGTCATGTTCTTGAGCCTCTACATCAATACCTTTAGATCTGTATCTCTCTATAATATCCTCTCTCCCCATATGGGTACCCACAAGATCCTCTAGGCATCCTTAATAGTCATGGTCATCTCACATATCGATAGGTGAAATGTGTTGGTCTCTAAACTCCATCACTCGGCCAACATAGCCAATAAAGCTTTATCTACTCTGATCTCAGGAATCAATGTCACATGGTATAGTATCATAGCTTTAATAATTCCATACTCAATTGCATCAATTTTCCTCACCAATTCTACAACTATATACCATCACTCCTAAGCTATAAGGATAGGCAAACTCTCATACAATCAATAAACAATGAGCATACTTAGTCAGTTTCATCACATTCATTTTAAAATCAACATTTTTAGTGCAAATGTTATGAATAGTGTAAATGTCATGATGTCTACATAAAATAGTCATGTAAATGTCATGACCTATGGCATAGACAGCATGAAAATCATGATGTTACTAATAAAACAAAAATGCTATGAATCTAAAAATATCAAAAAATTTAGCATAGACATCATTGACCCTAGCACAAACTTCATTCATGGCTACACATATGCCATGAGGAAAAAACCACAAAATCACTAAATAAAAACTTGACTTACTAATGGCCCACTCTCTTTTAGTCACTGATACTCTATCACCTACTCACTTTGGTGTTATTTGGAAGGTACATGATACATTTTAGCAGGAGGTCTTATACAAATGCAAAGCTTTGAATCTCAATAAATGTGTTAGTTTACCCCTCCCCCCACTATTTATTCACTCTCACCCCTCCATTTCCCCCCATATTTTTAATTTAAATTTGAGTTTCATCATCTTAACCATAATTCCCCCATTTTTCACCTATTTTCTTTTATTTTTTAGCCATTCTTCCCATTTTGAGAAGCCATCTATCTTTTTCATCCATGTATTCTCTCTAGAGGGGCATCATTATTCAACCCTCATCACGCATCACTTGGGCCATATTTTTCTACCTTTTTTCTTCTACATTATTTGTAACACTACTACTTCTAGTTGCAGTGCCCTTTCAAAGTGAGGCAAAATGTAGACATCCCAATTATGCCACCCTAGTGTCTCCTAATCTGCCAACTTTTGCACTAAAATCACTAAACCATTCCAAAACATAATTCTATCATTATTTCATCCCTACTCTCATCATTTCATAACCCTAATCATGTCATTGTATCCAATTAAAAACTTAATTCTGATTGACAACATCTTTAGCCTAAACCATTACTATTTGACCATCACCACCACTCAATTAATCTTATTGCACTTGAACCTGGTCTAATCCCACAAAATGTAAATCTAGATTAATCAAATAACTAATCATATTAGATGGTTGATTAATGATAATAATAAAAATCATGGAAAATATAAAATCCTAAATATCAAAAATCAATAAAATCAAAAATCATTAAATCGCTCTAAATCCCAAGTCAATCACCAAAATGCAAGAAAATCAACAAATCCCAATGATAAGGGACAAAGTTCAAATCAACCCACTCTTCATAAACACAAAGCCTTACATTCCCAACTCCTCCCATTTAATTATTAATGGACCTTATTCAATGAGGATTTTGATTAAAATCTATCCATCCATTTTGAATTAGATCTGACTATCCATTTCATTTTTAAAAAAATTATAAATTGAAGGTCCTTCCTCTACTTTCAACAAGCTTCCATAGCCTAACAAGAATCTACCATTTGAGAGATCAAGCATCACAATTAAGCCATGCTTGCATCAAGCCAAGCATAAATCATCCAAGGGGACATGTTTTCAAATTGTTTATGCATCACCAATTGAACAACCACATCCTTTTAATCTGAGTAAAATCCATACAACAAAAGAGGAGCTTCATTGGTAGGTGAAGGTAAAACATTTTTTTGTTATCTTTTATCTCAAATTGAAGTATAATTACTTTTTTATAGTATGAATTTGATTTGTATTAGATTTATAACACATTTTTTCTAACTTGCATGCATACAAAGAGGAATAATATGGATGTGAAAGCTCTATTGAGGTGAAATGTTCATCAAACTAGACATCCCATTGAAATAGACCATCATGAGTAACAGGATCAAACATGCGATATGCTTTCACATCCTCACAATATCCAACAAAAATAAGCGGTTGGATTTTCCTCAATATGGTTTTACTTTTATCATCATGAATAAATTCAAAATACTCACTACCAAATACCCTACATGAAGAAATATATGGCTTATCATGACACCAAACCTCCTCAGGAGTCATGTTTCTAGTATTATTTTATGGGGCATGCAGTTTTGTATATAGTTAGCATAATTGACTACCTCAACACAAAAATTAGGTGACATATTCTTGGATAGAATCCTAAAATTTGCCATCTCTCTCAAAGTATTGTTCTTCCTCTTAGTAAATCCATTTTTTTGGAGTGTAAGGGGTTGTGTATTGATGCTGAAAACCATCTGTAAAAAATTTCTAAAATTCCTTACTGACATATACACCTTCTCCCCCCCAGCCCCTATATTTTTGTGTATTTTACTTGATATAATGTGAATATTTATTATCAACAAATACCTTTAAGTCTTTAAAATGTTTAAATACTTCACTCTTTTACTCTAGAAAGTAAACCCATGTGTGTCACGAGAAGTCATCTATATCCATGAGTATATACTTGCCCCATGAAATAGAAAGAGTTGGAAATAACATGAGGTTTGTTGATGTGTGTTTTAGCACACACCAACATGCAGGTGGAAAATAGAAGGCTCAAATAGTGAGGATACCTCCTTCCACCTCTCCTAAAAGGAAGTAACTTTTATAGAAACTTCCCCAAGGTCTTTATCTACCAAGTCATGGCAAACTAGAAACCTTAGTTGGTTGATGCAAGTTATTCCATACAAGGGGCCCATTTAGAATAATTTTCAGATTTATGATTAGGAATCTTGGTCTTATGGGTATATTTTCAAGGAAATAAGTGAATGGATCTAACATAGGAATATAACTGATTTCACACTCATTGCATACATATTCAACAATGTAAAAGTAGCAATGAAAAGGTTGTGTAATCAAGATAAAACATGTAAACACATATTATAATTCAAATTAATCTACCTACTCTAGCATAGAAATAAAAAAGAGACCAAGAGAAAGGGAAGTGACAAAGAGAAGATGATCCCACTTTGTATCAAAGACAAATCTAGTTTTGTAGAGTAGACAAGTCCCTCAAGAAACTGATCTCTACATAACCAACAAAGCATAACCAAGGACAAAGATAGTGTAGAAGTATGAGGACTAAGTTAGCTATGTAAAAGAGGGAAATAGATCCACTATATACATGTGTAAGCAATGGATATCAAGTCACAAAGCTTTCAGATAGAAGACAATTCATGAAAAATAAATTAGGATTCATCAAATGCTTAGGCAAATTTACATAATTGACTTCAAACAGTCTCAGCCCATGTAGAAGGGGAAAATATAACTAAAATGTAGGAAAATATAAGGAATGGAAATGGCATGGCCCTCTACTCTATACTCCAATTATAAATGGACCACCCTTTTCAAAGTCTTTCAAATGGTCTTATATAAATGATTACAATCTATGAAGTCATTAATCAACTTATTATCTAGTGATTACAAGCATCAAATGAGATGCACCAATTGGAGTTCAAATTTGAATCTAATCTTACACAATCCTAACAAAATTTGAATAAAATCCACACCAATTAATTTTGAATCAAATTATGGATGGCCAAAATCTATGTGATATTCATCAAGGAAATCAGTCAACCACATTCTATGCAACAAGGACCCTACCTAATTGATCTTGAATTAAATTTTGGGTAGTTGAATGTCATTGAGATCTCTTTGGGATGATCAATTGGCCATATTATATGCAATGAATATTGTGCCTCATTAATTCAATCCTTGTCCTTCCTGCACTTCTCTACTTGGTCCCAATAGACATGTTGTGTCCATGATCAATGCTACTATATGATTGGTATTAAACTCTATGTTTTCTAATCATTCTATTGCTAGAAGATAAGATACAACTTGACTACATAGGTTAGATTGGGCATGTCATCCATTCTTAGGATTTGATGGCTTCGATGGGCTAAACAATCATCAACTTTAGGTTCACACATTGCTAACTAGGATGTTATAAAATCTTCTGTTGGTAGGGTTATTCTATGTATCATCCCCCCATTTATATGTTTGATCTCTAGGGTTCAACATACATTGATTTTTATCTAGTTGAGATGTAGTGAGATCTAACCACATGGCATGATCTCACTCAATCAAAATTTCATGAGACTTAACACAATGCCCAAAATATAATAACTATTATGGGGATCTGATTTTTCAATAGGTGTCACCATCCCAGCTATCCAGGGGTATATCATTTATTCAACATGTACTAACCATCTCAGAGCTGTGGTGAATCAAGATTTCACTACATCATGTCATCCCATTTAACCAGAAGTTTCAATGCAAACTCAATGTTTTAAGTGATCTGGGTAAGTGAAGGGGAGAGATATTAATGCATGTCAGCATCTCAATGCTAAAAAGTCTATAGGGTCTGGGGAAGTGAGTGAGTGACACTTGGAAGCTCCACATTCACCCTAAGTCTTGAAAGGGTTCAGGGAAGTAATTAAGCTAGATTTAGACACTTGTCAACATCTTTGGAATCAATAGGTTGGAAGACTTAGTGAAAAATGATTGTCATGAAAGTTGTAGAGAAGATATCAATTGACACTTGGTAGTTCTTTGTGCATCTAAGGGCTCATGAGTTTGAAATTTTGACCAAGTCTAGAAACATATGGGAAAAATATAGTCATTAGTCTTCAAATTTGAAACTACCCAAAAATGGCTAAGTTGAGCTAAGTCACAAGCAAAGGAAATAAAGATAAATGAATAAGAACGACTATAGTTACCAAACCTAAGGCTAATTTTGACCCTTGTTCAAAAAATGACTAAGTAAAAACATGAAACCATAGAAATACTTAGTCATTTAAATTTGAAAAGGAGTAGGAATGGATAAAATCTTAAATAAAACTTGTAAAAACTCTTTAAAAAGTTAGATAAATTACATAATCTTGAGTCATATTCTCCCAAAAGGGCAACCTTTACATATTTTAGAGCTAGTTTTAAACTAGCAAAGACTCTTTATACATAATCAAAGTTAGATAATAAAATCAATGATGTTCTAGATGAAAATTTTAGACCAAGTACATAAAATGAACTTTTGTTTTTCTAACTCCGTTAAAACAATGAAACTTAGACATCTAAGGACTTTCTTAAGTCACACTAGCATTTTAAACAAGCCAAGGATACTGAATCCATTACAATTAAATAATAGACTCTAGATCAAAAAATAGTTTGCATGATTTCATGATGAAATTAGGGCATGTCGTGCAAGTAACAACAAATGATGACTATGCTAGAAAATATGTTTGAGTGTTTTAGAACAAAAAATAGTTAATGAACCCAAAATTTCTATCTAAAATAATGCATGGAACATGGACATATTCTAGAAAGAAAAATGTGGAAGCAATTAAGTGACCAAATTTGGTATCTTCATTGACTCTATGTGTGCTAAGGAGTTAATTTATTAGATCTTAGAATCTGCAAGGATTAACTACTATGGATCCAACCATTGGGTGAGTGAATTCCACGTTGGGAACATTTTCTTAGACATTGTTCTAGCCAAGCATCTATATCCCCGATGGAGTTGTCTTTTATCCCACTCAAGCCCTTGTTCTAATGCCAGTCAGGCATCCATAGCCCTATAGAGATTGCTTGAATCACCTAAAACTAGGTATTTTAGAATAATGGATTTTTCTATTCTATTTTATTTTCTCTCTTTTTTTTGAAACGTCTCAATTCTAGGTTGGGGACCACTATGTTAAATGAAATACAAAACTAAAAAAAATCACCTTAGATTTTAACCACAACAGGTTCACTCAAGCCAATCCAGAAACCTTTATGTGAAATTTGTGTTTGGTTTCAAGAGAATACTTTCAGTGATCAGTTAGTTTTACCCAAACTTACCCAAATAAGGATGAATCTAGAACACATACAACAACCTAAGTCTTTAAAATTGACCCAAAAACATAATCCAATATTGCAATCTACCCAAAGAGTACTCTCACACCAAAATGTCACATGTGATACTTAGGTATAGACCTTTCATTCTTCATCTTTATTTAAACAACATGGAAACCCATAACATTGAATAGATGGTCTAGACCAAAAAATAAATAGAAAGATGAGACTAATGATGAAAATCAAGAAAATAAACAAGGAAGAGGAAGCAATAAAACAAAAGAATGTATTTACAAGACCACTCCAAAACAATTCAAACCTAAAAATAGGGTTGAGGATATGCCCCTTGATAAGCAAAGAGACATCTTCACTAGTTAAACATCTGAAACGAAACAAATTCTACTTTGGGATTTTGAGAAATTTGGTAGGAATCTTACCAAGGGAAAACACATAGGTTCATCTATGTTGCCCTCTCCACTCAAAAACACTATCCCACAAAGATCTATTTATGATTTTTTCATGCAAATTAAGCAGATTTATGCTATAAAACTTAACTATGTACTATCTAGGATAGAGTTTAATAAATACCTCTCCCCATACATTAAATTATGATAAGGGATAGGGGTGGGCATCAATACATACCAGAGTGGCCTATTTACCCAACCCGGAAAAGATATATTCTTTGTGGCAGCCAAGTGGTGAATCTATTATTGGCTGATCTTTAGTTGATATAGATACTTTGGTAGTATCCATGTTATCATTTTCATCATCCATAAGGCATGGGTGTTGATCTTCCCATGTCAAGGATATTCTGATTTTGTCATCAGTGGCTAAACTATGTAGATAGTTGTATTGGATCAAATCGCTTCTAGCTTCAACTCTCATTGGATTCATTCCTTCATTCAATCCACCATGTTCATGATTGCTAATCTCTATTTTGACTACCTCTATTGTTAAGAATATCTCATGTATTTTGTAGTCCCATTTCGTAGGTTACTCCAAAGGATCCAAATTTTTAAAAAAGATATCAACCTAGTTCTCTTCTATTTCATCCATCTCTAATGAAGATATGGGGTTTAACCTAATGCAACTGAGTTGGTAATCATCTTGAATCAGTCTAAAAAATGTAGGAATAGCAGCATATAGCAAGAATGTCTTAGATGCATAACATACATATTATTCATCCAGCTACTCCAACTCTTCTATTTCATCTTATGGTTGCTTATAAGAGATGTCTAATTATTCATCTTGTGTGGGTAGCTCACTACTACTCTTATCTTCATCCATTAAGTTGTTTTTAAAAACTACTACTACATCATTAGACTCACTTTCATACTACTCTCTTGGATTGGCTCCTGCCTAGTGAATGGAATGTTTATGGTCAACATGATTGATTTGGTATTTATCCCATATATGCATCCATAGAATCTAAGTTGTGAAATTGGGAATGCAATCCCATAGGCTAATTGATGTATTACTTGTTGAGTATCTCCTATAATGAATGAAACTTGATTAGTAAAATCACTAAAAGATGTTGGATCACTAAAAAGGTAGAATAACCTGTTGATTAAAAGTTAAACAATCATAATCACATGCATTAAAAGCAACAATAGGGTCCTCATTCATCACAAGGGGGTTGGATTGATTGTAATCTTGAGTTAATGTTTCATTACAAGGCACACATTGGTCCATGGGCTGACTTGCAAATAAATAAGTCAAAGGACTTTGGGTGTAAAATTTGACTATCCTTATGAGTAATATGGGTCAGCGTCGTAACCATGTGTCATTTACTATTGTTTAATGATGAAAGCCTCTTGGTGAGTTAGTGATAGAGAGGTGAGGGCATATGGAGTTCTATGAATAATCATAGAAGCTAGAGGATCTAAAATTCCAAGATAAATTTCAATGGCTACAACTTATATTTGTTGGAAAGGGTCTTTCAACCTCCTGTATAACTGATGGAAGTGAACATTGAATGTGCTCACAAGTTCATTAAGCTCCCTACTAGTTGTATAAAACTAGTAATATAAGGTAGCAGGTTCAGTGGGTATACTAAAATGATTGACAAATAAATTTTTGAAGGTATCTCATGAGGTGAAGCACCCATCTATTAGGTCAAAGTACCATCCATAAGCAACTTCCTGCAAAGAATAAGGAAACAAATGACAAGAAAAATCATCATGCTGGATTTAATTTCTAATAATGGCCTCTTTAAAATCTTGAATGTTTTCTTTAGTAGTTTAAATCCTACCGTGTCTATATTTTAAACAGAACTTGTTAAGATTCTCAGGTAAGTGATGAGTATGCCATGGAACATTCACAAGGCAAAAATTTCCACCAAGCCAGGCTAAATTCATAGGTGGGTTCAAATCTTGGTGATGTGTTCTTTAGGTACATGTTACGGTTAAAAGGTAGGCAACAAGAGCAAAACAAATCATAAATATTGAATAGTATCCTAGTTAGGCCCTCCTTATAGTGTCAATTTTGCTGACATGTGTTTTAGCACACACTAACATGTAGGTAGAAAAGAGGATAATCAACTAGTGAGGATCCCCCCTTCTATCTCTTCTGAAAGGAAGTAGACTTGATATCAACATCCTCAAGGTCTTTGTCTACTAGGTCATGGCTAACTAGATACCTATGTTGATCAATGCAAGTCATTTACTATAAGGGGCCCATTTGAAATAAACTTCATATTTATGATTGGGATGTTGGTTTTGTGGGTATATTGCTAAGGAAATTAGTGGATGGATATATCATAGGAATAGAACTAATTTCACACTCATTATATATATATATATATATATATATATATATATATATATATATATATATATATTGAATAATGCAAAATTAGTAAGGACAAGGGTATGTAATCAAGATAAAACATGTAAACATAGATATCAATCCAAATTAATCTTCCTAATCTAACAAAGAAATAAAAAATAGTCAAAAGAGAAAGGGCAAGGAGAAAGATAAGAGAAGATCACTTTGTAAGGAAGATAGATCTAGTTCTATTGAGTAGAAGATTCCCTTTATAAATTGATCTCTATGTGGCTAACATAGCACAACCAGGGACAAAGATAGTGCAAGAGTCTGAGGACTAAGTTAATTATGCAAAAGAGGGAAACAAATCTACCATATATACATGCAAGCAATGGATATCAAGTCACAAAGCTTTTAGATAGAAGATGATTCATAAAGCATAAATTGGGATTCACTAAATGCTCATGTGAATTCACAAAATTGACTTCAAATGGCCTTGGCTCATGCAAAAGGGAAAAAACTAACTAGAAAGTAGGAAAATATAGGGAATGGAAATGGCATGGACCTCTACTCTAGCCTCTAATTTTAAATAGACTAGCCTTTTCAAAGTCTTTAGAGTAGTATTATACAGATAATTACAATCTGTAGAGTCACTAATCAGCCCACTATCAAGTGGTTATAAGGATTGAATGAGAATTCTAATTGGTGTTCAAATTTGAATATGATCTTTCATAATCTTGATAAAATATAAATCAAAGCCATGCCTACTAATTTTGAATTAAATTATGGGAAGACAAAATCTATTTGATATTCATCAAGGGAGTTAGTCAACCACATTATGTGTAACAAGGACCCTACCTGATCAATCTTAAATTGAATTTGGGCTATCCAATGTTGTTGAGATCTCCTCAAGATGATTAGTTATCCATGTACTATACAATAAATATCATGCCTCATTAATGTAATATTTTTCCTTTTTGCACTTATTTGCTTGGTCCTAACTGACACACCATGTCCATGAATAATTCTACTATCTAATTCACATTGAACTCTCTAATTTCTAATAATTTCATCATTAGAAGACAAGATGCAGCTTGACTGCATAGATTAAATTACACATGCCATCCATTCTCAAGATTTGAGGGTTTCAATGGTTAAACAATCATCAAATTTAAGTTCACACACCATTGACTAAGATGTCAGTGAATCTTCTATTGGTAGGGTTATTCTAAATGTTAACCATTGTTTAATATACGTTGACTGCTCATTGGCTAAGTTGTAGTGAGATCTATCCATGTGGCATGATCTCGCTCATTTGGAATGTCATGGGCCTTAGCACAATGCCCAAAATGTACTAACTATTATGGGGCTCTGAGATCTCAATAGGTGGCACCATCCTAACTATCTAAGGGTCTATCATTTGTTCATCATGTACTAACTATCTCATGGATGTAGAGAAGTGGGATTTCACCATGTGGCATCATCTCATTCATTCAAAAGTTTTGATGTAGGCTCAATGTTATAAGTGATTTGGACAAGTGAAGGGGTGATATTTTGAAAACTTGGCAGCATCTCAGGCATCCAAAATGCCAATAACCTTTCTCAAAATTCTATAGGTCCTGGGGAACAAAGCGAGTGACACTTGGCAACTCCACATTCACCATGGGTCTCGAAAGGGCTCAAGGAAGTAAGTGGGATTTGGACATTTATCGACATCCCAGGCATCTAAAAGCTGAAAGACTTAGAAAAAAATGACAAAGTCATGAAATTTATGGGGAAGTAAGTGAATGAAACTTGGTAGTTCCTCGTGCATCCATGGGATCATGAGTTTGAAATTTTGACCAAGTTTAGAAACCTGCAAGAAAAATAAAGTAGTCAGTAGTCTTCAATTTTGAAACTACTCAGAATTGACTAAGTCAAGAGCTAAGTATAAATCAAATGTAGTAAAGATAAAATAATAGGAATGACTATCTTTGCCAAACCTAAAGCTGATTTTGACCCATTATTCAAAAAATGTCTAAGTAAAAACATGAAACCATAGAAGTTCGTAGTCATTTCAATTTTATAAGGAGTAGGAATGGAATTAAAAATCTTAAGGAAAACTTACAAAAACTCTTTAAATAGTTAGATAATTTTCATAATCCTGAGTTAGATTTGCCCAAAAGGGAAACCTTTACATATTTCAGAACCAATTGTAAACTAGTAAAGACTTTCTATACTTAAGCAAATCTAGACAATTAAATCAATGAGGTCTTAGATGCAAAATTTAGACCAAGTGCATACAATGAATGTTTATTTTTATGACTCAATTAAAACAATGAAGCTTAGACATATAAGTAATATATTAGGTCAGACCAACATTTCAAATAGGCCAAGGCTAACAAATCCATTAAAATTAAAGACCAAACTCTAGATAAAAAAGAGGTTCCATGTTTTCATGATGAAATTAGGACGTGTTGTGCAAGCAACAACAAGGTCACTATGTACTAACTCAAGGGGAGCCTTTGTTCATTTGGATTTTCATTTGGAAAAGGGTCTTGATGTTTTTTTCCAAGTATACAACCTTGACAAAAATCATTGGTGAAAGACACTTAGGAAGACCAAACACCAAATTTTTTAACTCGATTGTTTAAAATATATGTAGATTAAGTGCCCATAATGTTCATATATTTTCCTCAAAGAATCAGCATTAGCAATAAGTGATGAACTTGAGAAGAATCAAAACTATCAAAAACATATAAGCATGAACCAAGATCTACAACTCATGAAGCAATCACTTGCTCTAAATGATACAACTCTTTGATCACAACATCATGAGGATAGAACTCCATAGTCTTTTCAAACTGACAAATATGATATATGTAAAGAAGATTATCAAAAATATTAGGGAAAAAAAGAACATTTTTGAGGTATCCATCTTGAAACTCAAGTGTGCTTGAACCTAAAACATATAAATATGAGGAATTCCCAACTAAAATATGTGAAATAGTGGTAGTGGTATTGGTAGTGGTAGTGGTAGTGGTAGTGGTAGTGGTAGTGGTAGTGGTAGTGGTAGTAGGTAGTGGTAGTGGTAGTGGTAGTGGTAGTGGTAGTGGTAGTGGTAGTGGTAGTGGTAGTAGTAGTGGTAGTAGTGGTAGTGGTAGTGGTGGTAGTGGTAGTGGTGGTAGTAGTAGTGGTGGTAGTAGTAGTGGTGGTAGTAGTAGTAGTGGTAGTAGTAGTGGTAATAGTAGTAGTAGTGGTGGTAGTAGTAGTAGTAGTAGTAGTAGTAGTAGTAGTAGTAGTAGTAGTAGTAGTAGTAGTAGTAGTAGTAGTAGTAGTAGTAGTATTAGTAGTAGTAGTAGTAGTAGTAGTAGTAGTAGTAGTGAGAAGATCATGTGCATTTTTCATGTGATGAGAAGAACCTGAATCTAATATCCATCTATCTGGAGAGGCAATCAATGCTATAGTTGAAAGTTACTTCCCTTTTCATTTGAAATAAGAATAAGGAGAAGGAATATAAATTTTATGTTGTTTCATTACTTATTCCATGGCTTCCATTATCTTCCAACACCAAACTCAGGTTTAATGGCTTACCACAAAAATGGCATGACTCACTAGACTTTTTCTTATACATAGAGGGAGACTCATTTGAATTCAAAGAATGAGGCTCCATGGATTTTGTTTTTAAGAATATTGAGTGGCTTATGCTTCATTATAGGGTTTGCAGTTAAACTTTATCTTACCTTTACCTTTAGGTGGATGAACAACTAATGTCTTAGAACTATGGATGGCTTCAAGTTGGACAAGCTTGGATTGCTCCCTAGTGAGACACTCAAAAAATATTTCAAATTAAGCAATTTTGAATGAATACCTATGGCATCAATGGAGAAATAGAAGGTAGAAGAAAATATTTGAAATGGACATTTTAAATTAGACAAAATAATAAAAACACACTCATCATTTGTTTTGGTGTTTCCATAACCTTTCAATTGGGAAAGTATAGACTTGAATTTGGAAATAAATTATTTAATGGAAAGGAAGGCCCTGCGCATAAGGGAAGATAACTAAGCATCCATTTTCAAGGCTCTAAACTCATTGATTTTCCCAAATAATTCTTCAAATTTATCCCATCCTTATTTTAGTGTTTTTCATTTCATGATGTGAAACATCAAATTATTAGAAACATGTATACCAGTGAACCCCATGACTTTATGTTGTTTGTTTATATATGCAAATTTATCATATTCCTTATGAAAATTTGGTTGAGTATCTCTCAACATAGACCAAAAACCCTTAGATTGCAACAACTATTTCATTTTTGGTTTCCATGTGTGATAGTTATGTGGAGTTAAGAGATCAAGTGCCTTAAAAGATTCAACCATTATGTAAAAATAACAGTGACAAGGGATGAGAAAACCCACAAGAAATGAGACTCCACAAGAAATATTCAGTACCTAAATTATGTCTTGCAACACCTTATAGTCACTCAAATTTGGTCATGAATACTTGATAATGTTAGTTTTGGCCCTCTTTTCCTTTATTTGACTTGAGCACTTAATTTGGACCTATTTCAACACCTCACTCTATTATAAGCACCTATAGGACCTATTTATTTTTCTAAATTTATATTTGACACCTACACAAATGTTCTAACTACTAAAACCCCCTCTAAGCATCTATATAGACCTCATTGGACCCAAAAGTCACATGTTTCCTTTAAGGACAAAAAAATCCAGTAGGGGAAAATAGTGGAAAATGTTCATCCCATGTGGGACGTTCTTGTCCTCACCCATCTTAACGGTCATTTTTCAAATTTGAACCCTCTCTTATAGTTTGGTCTATGTTTTTAGGATATGTAAAATGAGTCTTTCCCCTTTTGGATTATTATAAAGGTACACTTAAGTTATATATTCTACAACTTGGAAATTTTAATAAAGAGGCACACTTACACTATTGTACATTGAGCAAAGCTTCCCAATTCTAATTCTAATCACTCAAAGCAATCCTTAGCCAATTCCAAAGCCCTTTTTATCCAAGCCAAATCAAATCATGGTCAATTATTCAATACATCTCTCTATGTGTTCATATAATCAAAGAATCAGGGTTGCACAAAGCACTCTAGGTGGGAAAACTGCAAGGGCTCTAATTCCCTCTTTAGAGTATTGAATATGTAGGTAGCATTCATTAATCACAAGGCTGATTGAGGTTTGCTCAATCCATTACACTCTTCCCTTTTCTATTTGTAAGTTTTAGTCAATAAAAGCCCTATTAGGGTTTCAGCTTTGAAGAAGCTATTTACAAGTCTTCCGCACACATTTCAAGTTCAAATCCCACACAAAAACCTAATTTAAGCTATCACAAATGATCATGGCATGAGTTTCTTTATTTTTAGATGAGGACAAGATCAACCAACATAAGACTATGGTGGAAATCAATCGTGTCCAAGTTAGATGATTTCATCATTCATAATTTTCAGTCTTAGTCTCTTGGCACTTTCAAGATTGGTTCCTATTTTTTAGTTTTAGTTGTATGTCTCATATAGTCATATCTTAAACAATAAATAGTTGTATTTTTTATTTTTTATAGTTAGTCTTCTTTCATTCAGTTTCACTTTGTCAAATTTAGTATTTTGCTTTCATTCTACTTATCGTAAGTTGGTGTACATCATTTTACTTTATTCCATTAAATTTATCTGAATCAAATTCAATAAACCAAATTAATTCTAATTCTAATAAAAAACCTCCATATATATATATATATATATATATATATATATATTACACACAAAAGAAAACCCCCAAAAATAAATAAGGTGGCACTTTATAAATAGTCTAATACAAGTTGTTTTACAGTGATAAATTTGTAAAAAATTGGAAATCTTACATCTCTATGATAGAATGTCATGTTATAAGGTTACAAATGCATATATTACAAAAATCTAGCACCCAAATTGATGAGCGAATCAAAAACTACATCCCTTAAAGGTATCAAAAATAAGAATTATGCAAGTATTTGGGGGGAAACTGTAAAATCTAGGAATTCTAGTTGTTCACAATAAAAAATTATTATACCATCAAAAAAATAAGAAGAGTGAAAAAAATCACCCTCTCAAGCCTCCTGAATCAAAATATGTGAGCTTCTAAAGTTTGTTGCTACAAAAATAACTAATAGTGCAAGTAGGAGATAGAACCCAAGCATTTGATCACATGGGCACTAGAAGCTTTCAATAAAAAAGTTGTTAGAGAGAATCTATACCCAAACCTTTTCACAAATGAAAGGCTTGATAAAATTTACCTATCCAACTCACCACATATAAAATCAATGATGAAATTGACAAATATTTTATATTATAAAACAATCTGGTAGATTTGAGACTCATATGGGTAGCAATGGTGGTGACAACAGTGACCACATGGGTGGTGGTTGCATAAATGGGTAGATCTCAACCAAAATGGTATAAGGGGTGTACCTCCTTACCAAATGAAACCCTTCAAATTTCCCTTCATCTTCAAAATCTAGGCCACGGTTTCCTTGATGCTCTGTTTGTTGTGAACTATGACTTTTAAGAAAACTATTAAAGAGAGGAATCATGTGATGTAAACTTTTACCTATGTTTTTACAAAAAAAATGTTGTCTTATATACTACTCCTTGCTTGTCCTACAAATTATAACTCTCAAATAATTGTAGATAATCACCAAAAGCTCCAAAGATATCTTTTTTTTTAATTTGTGTTTTTTAGTGCTATTTACAAAAAAATAGTGGCATGCACCCAAAAAAATTGAATTTTTACAAAATAGAAAAAACTTATAAAAATTTCCAAATTTTACAATTTTATCACAAACAAAAAAACCCAAAAGATGATTTTTAAAACCTAAATTATGGATTAGCACAAAAACTTGCTTAGGTGCCTAGGGAATAGTGTGGGATTGTTAGTTTGATTAAAAATATAAAAATATACAACTCAAACTAGAACCTCACCCTGATACCATGAAATAGAAGAAAAAGGTTTAGGTATTTATCTTCCTAGTTATGAATAGCTCCAAAAATACTAGAAGTTACTACAAGTAATAACACAAAAAAATAACATTATCAACCTATGATTATAGCCTATCGATGAGTGAGTTGAGTTTAGAGTACAAGGTCTTAGGGTCCATTCCATGAGAGAACCACTCTATAGAATCATTCCCACACTAAGCTGCAATGGGTTATTTGTAAAAAGTATCCAATGCAATGGACTACTAGCTTGGTGGTTAATGCGATGGGGGTCGACATGTGGCTTGAAACTTGTGTTCAATATGACAAGGCAAGTTCATATCCCATGGCTAAGAATACTATTCACCATTGGTTTGGGCAATCTAATTGTTTTAGTGGGTAAGATGCATGATATACATGTTACATATGATCATAGAATTACAATTCTATACAATTACATTTACGCCTACACCCTAGTCCTTTATAAGCCCTTAAACTTCAAGTGGATGTTAAAAATGAACTATAATGTGAAAAAATCCCAATTGTTTTTCAAATTAAAAAAATATATATATTTTACCTTAAATTTATTTCCCCAACCAAAAACATGTTGCACCTACTAAAACATTCTAAAAATATCTCAAATCCCCCTAAAATCACATGTTCAAACCACAAAAATGAAAAGCCACATTTATTTCAAGAAACCCATAACATGAACCTATTTTTCTGCATTTTTAAACCTATAACCTACATTGAAATAATAAGAGCTCTCAAAAATTCAAAAAATAAAAAATTATTCTTCTAACATGATGGAAATGTGCATAAAAGGCTCTAATGCCATGTGAGTGTTTTGAAATTACATTGGGAAAACCCATTTCAAAAATAATCAATATCTTTGTAACAATCCTAAACAATGCACATAATATTAAAAGAAATAAGAAAATGAAAGCAAATCTATATAAACTTGAAATGAAATATAAAATGGACTTCTCTCTCTTAATCTACCTGGAAAGGTAATGAAAATCCATGGAAGTTGCTTAGAAAACCTAAAATAAGCATGAGAAATCCATGGAGAGAATGAAAAATCCTAAGAAGATTATGTATATGTGGATAAAACCAAAACATTGTAGGAAAGGTTATAGTTTCACTCTCTAAATATTATTGGTCATATTTTAGGCAACTCCCATCAGTTATGGGAAAGGCTAAGTCATATTAAATAATAAAAAAGTAGCCTAATTTCTTATTTATAAAAGCTAGCTAATAATAAATATCTACATCTATAAGTTATACAACTAACCTAATTAAATTGAAACCTAGGTGTGATGGGATGTCAACACCAACATAGCCTACTTCCATTTTCAAATGATATTAGGGCATATGGATTTTATACGTAGAACCCGTTTGGATGCATTATATTCATTGGGATTTCAAGTATTTTCCCTTAAGATTAGCAAGGCAATATGCCCCCTATCCAAATATTTTTGTGATAAGATACGGTCCAAGCCAATTTGGTTTGAATTTCCCTTTCTTTTCATGCCCAACATTAGTATTATTTTGATTCTCATTTAATATTTGGTCACTCACAAAGAATTATTTGGATGTATCTTCTTATTTAATACTTTTTTAGATTATCTTGGTATACTCTCAAATGTTCAATAACATGAATTTTTGTTCATCAAGTCAATTATAATCTTTCTTCTCTATATCTCTCATCATCAATGAAAACTTTTCTGATACCTTCAATGATGGGATCTCAATCTCAGGGGGAATGACTAATTTAACATCTTATGTAAGTGAATATGAAGTTACCCTTATGTGTGTTCTAATGTTTGTCTTATATATTCATGATTTCCTAATGTTGGGTATAACCAATTATTCCAATCATTTCCATGTTTATTCATCATTTGCCCTAATATTTTTATAATAATGCTATTTTTGGCCTTTTATTTCCCATTTTCTTATAGGTAATACAAAGTTGATAAGGTATGTTTGATATTATATTTTTCACAAAACTTCTTATCATAATTAATTTTGAATTAGTTATTGTTTATAATAATATTTAAAGGAAATCAAAATTTTGATATAATATACTCAATGACGAATTTTCAAATATCTAATCATATAGTTATTTGATGAGGCTTCCTTCCACCCATTTCAATCATTATGACAATATATTTAAGACCTATTTGTAGACATCCAATACCTAACACCATTGTGTTAAAATTGTCAATCTTACACGAAATTTGAGAAAACACAGAATTTAGGTCAAAATCATGTAAGTGTGCTAAATGGTTTGAGTTTTTCGTATACAAGTATAGATTTAGGCTAATGTATCCCTAAATGGGGCAATGAATTTTATGTGATTATTAACTTTTCTCAAATCATTTCGAGTCAAAATGATGAAAATGCATTTTGGTGCTCTGGATCACTCTTTTCTTGTAATTCGAAAGCACACAACATATGCATGTGTTATTTCATGTTGATAATGTCCTAAATGGGATACAGGTCTATACACAACTAGCATAGCCTTCGAATTCCTCTCCATTAAAATTAACACCTATTAATATGGCATTCTAAATAGTTTGATTAATAGAATCCAACCATTTTCTAAAGAAATGCATAAAATTTGATTAATCTCACTTGGGAAAATTAATCCAAATCAAATGCTTAAGTGGAAAATCCATGGAAGTTATTGAATATATTTTAGTTGGAAATTGATTCTTAATATCTGCATCATCAAATGACATCATTTGTTGGGTGGCATCCATAAGCCATAAATGCAATAAATATTAGGTTTAAGGCCTCTCATGCCTCTTTAATGTTCCTTCTAAATAATTATGAGGGTATTTATGAATTAATTATACAAAATTAGTTTAATTCATGTCCACACATCTTGATCTCAAGATGGATAGTCATGGTTGATCCTGACCAATTCTAAAAATCTATAAATCCAAGACCACCATTTTTAAGCTTCATTTGTGTAAACTTATTATGCAGAATTCTCTCCACAATCCATTTGTGTGTGGTGATTATTATACTAAATTTGCAATAAGATAGCTTCATTGATAGGCATACATATGATTTCATATCATGAACCTAGTTTCATTGGTGAGCAAGAGATTATGGGGTAGCTCTGCCTTGAATCATTGATGAAGACTTGAGCACCAAATCAAGGGGAAAATCATACTTTGAGCTGTATTTGGGTGATGGGATGCTCTTGGAAAGGTATTGTATATGCTTTCTTTCATTAACTTTTGATTATCATTTTCCAAACCCCGTCAAAAGATTTGGCTTAACTTGTTATGTTTTTATGTATTTTCTTGAGTTTTCTTGACTAATGCTTGATCTAACCATATTTGTAATGTATCTCTACATCTTGGCACGCCCGATGAGACAAGAAGCCCGTTTAAGGAAGGAGACCAACTTGGCAATCTTAGATTTCCTGAAAAGTCATTAAAAATCCTTAAAAATCAGTTTTTATCATTATTTACCCATGTTTTTTGACATTTTTTGTTGACACACAGTTTACATAGTGACTGATATCAGTTCTATGTAACCGATAACAGTTTTGTGTAACTAGCATCAGTCCTGACTAATTGGCATCAATTCTATTGTAGGGAAAAACATAGCAAAAATTTGTATTTTTAGGCTTTCTTAGAGATTGCAAGTTGGATATCCTAGTTTTATGTCTATGTCTGAACATTATATTGCATGATCCATAGATTTGATGGATATTTTATACTAACCTTTGGATAACAAAAAAAAAATTGTCAAAACATTTTTTTGCCTAAGGGTTCACAGATAACTAACAATGGTCTTTATTGACTGGCATCGATTCTTTTATGACTGGGATCGATCTTGTTACAACCGATATTAATTACTGCTAATTGATGTCGATCTTTGTGTAAGAAAAATAGAGAACCCAAGAGCAAGTTTTCAAAACTTTCTTGTTTCATTAACAATTGTGCTTCAAAGCAGAGGGAAACCCTCTAACATTTGCAGGTCACATGCATGGAAAAGTGACAAATTTTAGTATAATTAAGTCTTGAACCTTCCCTTTGGTGTTTAAAAGTAACTTAGATGTTTTCAAGTTAAGTTGTTTTGTGAAGTTTTTCAAAGTTTGTAATTAAGGCCAAGGGGCCAAGAACTTCATCAAACACTTCATGTTGGTGCTTAAAACTAAAACTCACTTAATTTGCAAAGTTTTTAAAAGTGTTTTGTTTCATGTTATATCATCTATTACTTGTTTGTTTTTTGTACAAAACAAAGAGTGCGTGTATGCTCTTCCCTCATTCCTTTTAGGGAACTTGGGTGATCAAAAGCGTCTTTTCTTTGTAATCATGCCTTTGTCCAAAGCATAAAAAGAATGTTGTCAAGGCTCTCCAAAAAACCCCTATGGTTTGGGTGATCTAAAAGTAACCTCTAAAGTCTTTTCACTTAGATCATTTATTTTATGCAACTTGGCTTTTGAAGGGGAGTTCATAGCTTCTTCACGAGTTCTTTAGGGATATGCTAACCCGCGGTTTCATCTCCTAACATTGTTTCAACCCTATTCCATAACAAGGTATATAAATCAAGGCATGTACACTATGAGATCCAGGGAGTTGAGCAGCTAACCTCTTTTTTTATAACAAAAACCTGAGTCAGGTTGGTTAACCAAGAGATTCCACTAAGCAGTACATGGATGGAATCGCTATGCAAAGATATAGACCTTTGCATAGTAAGTTAATTGGTATGAACTCAATTGATTTGAGGCATCTCTAATGTTAATCACACTCAGGACTATTTAGATGGTCAAAATTTTAAGTTTTAGAAAAACCCCACTTTTTGCAAACATATTGTTGATGCATGTCCATGTCACCATACAATCTCTTGGGAGAAGGGGGTGTAAAAACTCTACTACTTCATGCGCTTTTATTTTTGGATTAACACTTAAAATCCTTCCAAGAGCACATATATAGACAAATTTCATCAATATGAAGCAACCTTTTCAATTTAGGGCTTAGAATGATATACTTAGTTGTATTTGTCTTTTTGTTTTACTTATATGGTCTTGTTGAGTCTAAAAATTGTTTATAAACAAAAAAACATCAACCAAACACATTTGTTGTCCATCATTTTATTTGAACAAGGAGGCATTACACTGGTCAAATCAAAATCATCTTTTGCCTTATTTAAATCCTCATTTCAAACATTGTGTTTGTAAAAAACATTGTTATGCTTCCCATTTGAGTCTAAATCATTTTCCAAAAATCTCCAAGTCCTTCACTTTTTAATTCAAATTCAAAATCTCAGCTTTCTAAGTTCTAGGCCAACATGTTAATTGGTTTACTATTTGCAATTAGTTTGAGTTACCTTGGGTATGATTTCCCATTTGGGTTGAAGGTCGTTTATTGACTCATCATCATTTGATCATTGTGAACTGAGGTCATCTTGTGTGTCACTTATGCTCTAAGTTATAGAACACATTTTATTCTACCTCTTATTACCATGTGGTGATGTTGTGCTACCCATTTGGTTTTAGTTTTATACTTAGGAATGCTTGCATATTTTCACATCTTGAGTTTCTTAGTTCACATTGTTACCTTCTTAATCCGAAGGACCTTATAAATTTATAGTATCAACTCATCAAAGTTGAACTAGATTTTAAGGTATTAATGTATCTCTAAACCTACATTTGGTATACTAGTTTACACTATAGGTCTTTGAGTTATCATACCCTCTTCTAATTTAACAATTTCAACCTACTAAGGTTGAGTAATTTTGTTAACCAATTCTTTTAATTGTGTGGTATTCCACCACCTCTTTTATTATAGTCTCTTTGTACCTTGTCACTTGTTTGGAGAAAATTAAAATACATTTTGTGAATGTTTTAAAAAACATTCCAAATCTTAGTAAACGTAGAGAACAACCTTAAATACATGATGCAAAGGTATACTTGTAGTGGGGTCTCTTAATTCCCTACCTATGAGGAGGAGCAATTTTATGATGGATAAGACAATTTCATGTTATTTGATGACATTCCCATGACTGTAGGATCTGAAGAAGATTAATTTAAACATTAGCCCCTATATGACAAAGATGAAACACTCCTAAGGTTGATTGAATCCATTTCTAGATTGCCATCAGACTTTCCTATGGAATAATTACATACCTTGGTTAGGATAGAAGAACAACAGAGAGAACGATTCCTTGCTAATATTACAAAAACAAACATTGATTCTTCTAGCAAAGGGAAAGAAGTGCTCGTAGAGTCAACACATAATGATCAATATCTTGTTTCCAAGATCAAGAAGATAAGTCAACGATATGCAGGCCAATTTATTATGGACTTAATAGACTCTTTAGTTACTACTTCCATACATAATGACGCTTCCAAATAACAAGGGAATGTGGTTGAGCCAACGCAACAAACTTTAGTTGAGAATACACCTATAATGGATCAAGATGTCTCAATTAAACAATGTAAGTCTCAAGAGGTTCCACATCATGCTTCACGAGACATAGAGCATACATTTTTCAATCATCAAGAACCTCTTGTCCCTTTTTAAAACCAAGGACCAAAAAATTCAATGCATATTGAGGAAATTGTGAAAAATAATTTGTATATTTCATCTCAACCAATGTTTACTTTAGTGAATAGACCATGGACTCCCCAAAATCAACATAACATTTATAATTCAAACTGGCCAACTTTAGAGAATGTTTATCAACCCAAAAATCAATGGATCATTTACTCAACTCAAGGAGTGAATCAAAACAAATTCATGAATCAAAGGGTGATATCCCTAATAAATCCATGCAACATGGTCACATACCACCCCAACAGAATTATATTCCACCCACCAATTCACCAAACATGCAAGAGTATAATTCGATGTGGAGATAGGAAATATAATCAATAAGTACAAATTTGATGAGATATGTCCATACCTATTCAATTTGAGTATTCTCCAAGTCCCTTTCCACCTCATTTTGAGGCACCCAAATTTAACAAATACAAAGGAAAGGGTGACCCTCATGACCACATTCAATCATTTTTTGTATTATGCCAAGAGGTAGCTTACAATAGCATTTATTTGCTTCATTTATTTCTACAAAGTTTAGTGGGACAAGCTTTAGACTGGATTCTTGAGTTACCCAAGGGATCAATTACGGATTGGAATGATCTATCTAAAAAGTTTGTAAACTACTTCTCATACAACATTAAACATGAATTGACCATTGTTGACTTGTACAAATCCAAATAGCGAGATGGTAAAAGCGTCACAGCATATCTATCATGGTGGAGAGCATTAGCTATATGTTTTCAACATAATTTTTTAGACAAATAATTGGCAAACATTTTTGCACAAAACCTACACCTTGAGGTGGTGCATAATTTACTGCTTGCTTGTGCAAACACATTTGAATAAATCATAGACAAGGGTGTGCAGATTGAGAAGGCACTTATCACCAAAATCCTTGTCAAGATTTATTTTTAGGGTCAAACATCAAATTAGACCCAAACTCCTAGTCAAAAAACTACAACAAAGAAACCTAAGTGTTTCAATAAGAATAAAAACATGGTCATAAATGGAGTAACTGAATCAAGACAGATACAAATGGTGCAGGCTCTACCAACTCCAAATGTGCAATTAGTTCCACCAAATACTTTGCAAAGAGTCCCTCCACATAGGGTATTCAATAATAACTTCAGAGTCTTCATCAAACTAGGAGAGCCTGTTGAGGCACTGTTCCAAAATCTAGTAACAGGTAATTTGATTATATGGCCTATACAAAGCCCATTTCATATGGATCATCCCAAACCAGATTGGTATTAGGAAAATGAATTTTGAAACTTCCATCATGTTGTTGGTCACGATGCTTATCATTGTGTTTAGTTGTGGTACCTTATTGAATATTTGATTTGAGAGTGGTGAAGTTGAGATTGCTCCACATGACACTAATCAAGATATGGGAATCTACAAAGATCTATTTTATTCACATAATCAACAACCACCAAGGAACAATCTGAACCAAGGACAGAATCAATGGCAAAATTAGAATCAGACTCAAGGTCAAAATCATAATCAGCATGATCATAATTAGGATCATAATACCCATGCTAACAACTTAGGTTACAACATGCCTTATGATTATAACAATATCGTGGGTTACATTTTTGCAAACCACATTACCACTGTCACTATTAAAAATCATGAACCATCTCATATTCCCCAAAGTACTAGACCCATTATTATAGGGTCAGCACCCTCTCCCTCTGGTAACACCATGTCAAGTTCATGTAATTCTATTGTTCCTCTATTTGCACAGGTTACTATTTTTGACCTCATCCTTCTTCTAATTATAATGGCTCCTCACTGACTCAAAATTGCTCAAATGCAACTATACACTCGTGAGTCACCCTCCAAGGCCCTTTGCCTTTATCTTCTAATTATAATGCCTCCTTATAGCCTCTAAAGTGTGAAATCACAACTAGATGCTCATGATTTACCCTTCATGGCCTTTTGCCCTCTTCTACCTCTAAACCCAATGTAAATATTATGCCTTCTGATCCAAAGTTGAACACTATGCTAGATAAGGCTAAACCGTCTCATCTTACTAATGAGAAGCTTTATAGTCTATTAGACCAACTGAGTAAAACCCTTGCATAGATTTCTATTTTATATCTCTTGTGTATGTTTGAAGTCCATAGAACTATTTTGAATGACCTTTTATAGAAATCCACTATCCCCCAAGATATTATTATTGAATAGTTCCAAACATTAGTAGTATATTTGTCTTCATTTTGATAGCTTACATTTGATTAAAAAGACATGTTCACTCTTGGTTTGAACCATAATAACCACTTGTATATTGAGGTAGTCATTGAAAACCATAAAATCAAGCTATTTATTATAGAAAATGGTTCAGGGCTGATCATAGTGTCCCTTAAGCTGGTATAGAGATTGGGCTACACCAAGAAGGACATTTAGCTAGAGACGATCACCATAAAGGCTTACGACAATGTCAAGAGGGAATCTTCCAATACTATTTAGTTGCAAATCATTATTGGGTTTGTGTCCCATCACACATTATTACATATTGTGGATATTAAGTTGCCTTATAACATACTAATTGGTCATCCTTGGATCCATGAAGTACATGTTGTTCTATCCACCTTGGATCAATGCTTTAAGTTTCCCCATGATGGGATTGAGGTCATTATTCTTACCGATCTATAGCCTTATCAGTATTACAAACATCTGAAGGTTGAATTCCATAATTATAAATATTGTCTTGGTTCATAATTCATTGTAAAGAAGAACAAAAAAATGGTTTCACATCCACCAAAATCTAATTATATCAACCCTAGTGACCTTGCATCTACTTTGGCTAATCCATTTCCTACAAGTCTTACAAAACAAGTTGTTATAGAAGAAGTGGGCATTTATGTGTACCATCTTAAGGATTCCTTCCATGTTGATAACTTGTCAAAGTCTCCCAAAACATTTGGTAAACCCAAACGTTCCAAAATCCCTAATAGACCCAACTTGATTCGATAATAGAAGAAAGAAACAAAGAAACCACTGATGGTATTTGTACCTACTACTTTGCCAAAATAGGATCACGAGGCTTTCACTGAAAGAGACTGGTTATATTTTGACGATATTGATGATTGTTTTCAAAATCCAAAATATATTATCCCTAATTGGATTGTGGATAACCCATGATCGTAAGGAATCCTAAAAATGTTATCAGCTAGTATACCTAATTTGAATCATAGTCTCAGATTTATACCACCTGGGGGTGACCTCAAGACTTTCGATAGTGATTCTTCTAAATTGACTAGCGATGAGACTTCTAGTAGCGACATAGCATCCCATTATAGAATTTTCAATGAGCTTACTGACTTGCATTTATTTTATTCAAACATCATTATGACCTTAACACCCCATTATTCCCTATGCCTCTATCATCTCAAACTCATTAATTGGGACCAAAAAAATTCAGTTATCCACCTTGGTGAATTCCAAAAATAAGAATCAAGGAGTCATCTAAAGTTTGAGACAAATAAGGAAACCTTTGACCATTGACTAAGACAAGACAACTAATGACTACCTCAACCACACAAAACAAAAGACACACACAATAAAGAGAGCAAACACACATGTGCTCAAAGCACTTAGGGGAATCAGAAAACAACTATTATGTACAACTAGAAACTAAGCATACATCCCTCCTAAATCAAATGGAAATATTGAGACTCTTCTTACTTCATGACATAAAGGATTGAATGAGGCATATAGCCTTTTGTCCTTTAGCATTGATGCCTCCAACTTTTTCACAATGTTTGCCAACCTCATTGGCATGATGTTCAATGACAACCAAGTAGGTCCAAACAAATTGACCAAGGAAATTAACTCCTCTTGCATCCAAACAGCCTCAACTTTGTCATGTGGATCCTCCATTACAGCATCAAATGGTGATTCAAGGCATACTTTCTTGACTTCCATGGTGCTCTCAATAAGATTGGGTTTCCTCTTAGCTGCAAGTTTTTCTATCTCATCAGGGAGATTAGCAAATTATTCCCAATATTGGTCATTGTCCTCCATGGAAGACTCTTCCTTCACCTTGTCATACACTTGACCCTCAACTTGGCAAAGCTCTTCAAGTTCTTGAAATAACACCATTTGTAGCTGTCAATCATCCTTGTCCTCTTTACCATCTAGTACCACTACCTTTTCAATCTTGAAATGATCATTCACCACCTCATGATCATACATGGAGTCTTCTGCATGTATCTTTTTCTTCAAATCTTGGCCACATTCCTCATGGATACACATCCTCTTAAATATGGAGGCAAAAGCTTGTGAATTATCCTTGTTATCACCAAGGGGAGTCCTTATGGTAATCTCTTCCTCATAATCACTCATGAGGTCTTCTTGATTAGCCATGAATTAGGATTTCTCTTCTTCATTTGCTTCTATCAAGATAGGCTCTTCTTCCAAGATTTCTTCTTTGCCAAAAGGAATTCATTCTTCATTATCAACCAAAGGAGATTCAACACAAGAACTCACCTCTTCTTCAGCACTTAGGACCTCTTAAGGGCTTTTAAATTTTACCTCAATTATCATAATCTGATCTTGTTTATCAAGGGCTGCAAGATCTTCCATTTCCTCTTTAGTGATGCCAAGACTAGGCATCTTGAAATCTGGTGACTTAGCCCAATAAGGCTGCCAAGGAGTTGCATTTTCTTCAAGCAATAGTTTTGAATTTTCCTCAACCAACTACTTTTCTTTTGCTTCCCACACCACAGGTCCATCAAGGCAAAGGGTGATGGGATTAGAACAAGAATAAGTAGTTGGTGGAGGTGGCACATAGGGCTCAAAATCAGATTAGGAACTCTCTTGAAGGAGGTTAGATGGGGTGTGTTTAGGCATATATTCTTCCTTTGGGCCTAAACCTTCCATCACACCTTAACTTATCAACTTCATCCTTGACTCCAAATCTTCAATTTTCTTGGCTAGGTTTTCTTGAAAAAGTTTCTCTTGAAGTTCATAGGAATCATCATGAGCATAAGGAATACATGAAGGATGACATGGGACACAATAATTTTCTTGAGGAAAGGTATGAGGAACTTGCAAAGGATCAACTTCATTCACCACTTCACACTCCTTATTAACCAAACTTCCATCATCTTTCTTTCCCCATGATTCTACTATCTTAATCCAGCTTAGGATGTTAGGATTAGAAGTCTTGGTTGTAGGAAGGTGGGAGGGGTTGGTCTAGATACAAGCTCCTTCTCAACTTCACACTCTTTATCAAGACTTTTCTCCTCTTTCTTGCCCCATGACTCCACTATCTTACTCCAGCTTAGGATATTGGGACTAGAGGTCTCCTTTTGAGATGGTGGGAATGAATTTTGAGAGGGCAATGAGGGCTTAAACTCCACTTCCTTTGTTGCCAACATGGACTATTGTATATGCATGGGAAAAGGATGACTTTCATAGGCTTGATTTGGCTCATGAGTAGGGGTCATATATGGCTAGTAGGAAACTTGGAGAAGTGGGTATGCAGGTTGATAGGTATGGTGAGGTTGCCTTTCATGAACTCCTAGCCTATCCTCTAATGAAGAAACTAGACCACTCACATCAAGCATCTCACTTGTGAACCTTTACCAATTAGCTCTCTCAATAGGTACCCACTCTCTTTTAACCAACTCTAATGCTTCTCTCACCTTATGAATGACATGATTAGGAATATCTATACCACATCCTCTTTGTGTGTCAAGATCCAATATGTACCTCTCATAGCCCAGAAGTGTCTTCTTGAAGGTGGAAATGGGTTGGCTTGAGAAGTGACTAGGTTGACTAGGAGGATCAAAACATTGAGGAGGTTGGTTATAGGACTAATATACTTCATGCATGGGCTGATAAGGATCATATCAAAGTTGATAAAAGTCATATTGAGGTCATTAAGGATCATGACAAGATTGACCAAGGAATTTTTCATATTGATAGGGAGTGGCATAAGCTTAACATGTCTCACCAACTTGTAGAGAACAAAACTCAACACCAAAGTCAGCCATGAAACTTCATTGAAAGCAAGAACACAAGGAAATACATTGCTAACAATCTTAAAAGGATAACCTAGGCTATTTGACCAGCTAATGTATCTTCAAAGTCACCATTGATGCTTTGATAGATGCCTCCAAAGGCTGATTGGTGAGAGACAACACCAAAAATCTCTCAACTTTTTGGAACAAGAGTCCCATCGAGCATGCCAAAAATTATTGTCACTTATATTTTCACCCTTTGAGGAGATATCAAATCTCTCCTCATCCAAGTCTCCTAATGGAATCACCTTTAGTCTTGTGGGTAGCCTAAGGAATGAGGTGAATTTCTAGATAGGGTTAGCTCCCTTGATGTACCTATTTCGATCACAACTACAACTAAACTTGGGGGTGAAAAGGGAGAGAGATAACTAAAAATAAATTATTCTAAGGGAGGTGATACACCAAATAAATTGATGACTTCCAACCACATGCATGTCACAGTTGAAATCAAAGGACAAACTGAACATACACTTCTCCAATCGTCATCTTCTCACATCAATGTTACATTGTAAGGTTATGGATGAATATGTAAAGTTAAGAGGACTAGACAAGAGGCCTATAAGGACACTAATGAATAGGATAACTCACTAAATCTTAGACATTTCCTAGAACACTTCACATGCACTGCAAAAAAAAACTTTCCAACTGCAAATAGAAGATAGAATGAAATAACATACTAAGGAATCCATAGTCTTCACTTATGCAAAATCAAACATTCCAAATAAACACACTAAGAACAGTCATAGAGGAGGTAAACATCAGTAGTCTTATTGATCAAAAGGTATACATTTGATCAAGGCTTCACCATACTCAAGTGGAGCATTCATTACAATGCCAAAATGGCTAGTTATTATAGGGCTTGAGAGAAAGAGGAGAAGAGAGAAGTCCAAGGGTCAAAAGGACACTTGTCAAGCTGATCCAAGGAGTTCCTTATGCATGAGAAGAGGATATGGGATGAACCATGTAGGTTTAAAAGGTCAACTTCATGAGGATGATTCATGAAGCACATGCCACCATTTTTCAAATTCATTATATGTAAATGAAGGTATCAGAGTTTACAATAACCTCCCAAAATTATTTTCCCTAAAACGTCCTAAGTTATCCATACCGAGCAAAAACCTACAAGTCACTTTTGTTTGCCAAGAAAGGTGAAAATGGATTTGAAAGGTTTTGAGCAAGAAATGGAACGTTCATATCAAACCAAGCATATATTTGAGCAAGGAGAAGTTGACGAGGCATTGCCTAACCATTTCTCATGTGGCATACTTCCCAAGAAAGTTATATAAGCACCAAACTCTTCTTTTCCTTCAAGAAAACTATATTTTCTTCTACATAACCTACCATATTTTAGTTATTTTGGTTATTTAAGACTTTTAGGGACACATGGGGAATGGCATCATCTTTTGTAACCTTCACACTTCTCAAGAAACCTATACAACTCATTTAATGCACCTTTTTTACCCCTAAAATGACTCAAAATGACTAAAGGGACTAAGAAAACTAATGACCAAGGCTAGTATAACATCAATTGACCTTAATTGACCTATAAAACACCTTGTGACATCCATATTACACCCTTTACAGACCTAGAAAGTCAATTTTTTACCTATAGGTGCCCTTATTTAACCTAAAAGTCAAATTTGGTCAACACCTTTGTCATATCAAACTCATTGATTGGGACCAAAAAAAATCGTTCATACACCTGGATGAATTCCAAAATGAAGAATCAATCATAGAGTGTATGGGCCTCAGGGATGAATTGCCCATGGGTGATCATAAGTAAGGCTTTGATTTTTATTTGGTTCCTTCTATCTACTTTGGAGAGTAGGCAAACTTTCTTAGTCATAACAAAGATAAAACATCGAGGTCTTCAGATGAAAACCTCTTAGAGGCGATCGTTGATCAGGGAAAAAGTAAAGAAAAACACAATCCCTTGAGTGAAAACTTGTTTCAGGTGCTCTTGGATGGGAAAGTTTGCTCATCCCCAAAGGATGGACAAGGTCCATCAAGTTCTAGCTCTATACTAGCATCACGTCAGAACAACAAGTCTTTGAGCATCTTTCTCTTTATTTTCCTTAGATTTTACTAGTTGGCCATTACTTAATTTGGTGGTTTCAAATTGATCACATTATCTAGAGATTTGGGAGGAACAACAAGAGATTGTAGTAGAACAAGATGATCGTGATCACACATTGCCTACTATTCTTGAAGATGGATCTACACTTCTTGTAGAAAACACTATTGAAGTGAACTTGAGAACATATGATGATCCCAAAATTGTTTACCTTGGAGCTTCCCTTATTGAAGCAAAATGAGAACACATTATATCCATTTTGATGGATTTCATTGATATTTTTACATGGACATATGCAGACGTGTCAAGTTTAGACCCTCACTTGGTTGTGCATTACCATGTTGTTCATCCAGATGCCAAACTGGTCAAACAAAAATTAAGGAAGATGCATCCATGCATCGCTCTTTTGGTAAAATCTGAATTGGATAAGTTATTAGGAGCAAGCTTCATTAGACCATTGGACTGTTTCGAATGGATATCAAACATAGTTCCAGTCAACAAAAAGCCATAGGGCATACATCTTTGTATTGATTTCAGATATATCAATAAAGCATGCCCCAAAGATTATTTTCCTCTACCCAACATTGACATGATTGTCAATTCTACTCCTAGGTACGAGATGGTGTCCCTCATGGATGAATTTTTTGGATATAATCAGATCAAGATAGCCCAAAAATATCAACATAAGACTGCATTCACCACCCTATGGAAAACATTACGTTATCAATTCATGCCACTTATCTTGAAAAATGTTGGAGCCACTTATCAGTGTGTCATGGCTATCATCTTCTATGAGATGATGCATGATATTATTGAGGACTATGTTGATGACATCCTAGCTAAATCAAGAATACGTGTTGGACATCCCGACATTTTGTAGAGAATCCTTGAGAGACTTCGTGAATATAAAGTCCACCTAAATACTAAGAAGTGTGTCTTTGGTATCACTTCAGGAAAATTGATAGGGTTTATTGTATCACAAAGATGGATCAAAGTCAACCGTACTAAGGTCAATACTATTGTTGAAATACCTCCACCTTCAAATCTCTAACAACTCCAACACTGCAAGGAAAGATTCAATCTATTCACAAGTTTATTTCTGAGCTAGCAAATAGGTGCCACCCATTTACACATCTCTTAAAGAAAGGGGTCACGTTTCAATGGGATCAAGAGTGTCAATTTGCATTTGTGAAGCTCATAACATATTTCGCCAACCTGCTAGTTTTGAGACCACCAACACCTAGACAACCATTGATTATTTACATTTCAGCAATTGAACATGCACTAGGGGAACTTTTAGCCCAACATGATGATCAAGGTAAAGAACATGTAGTTTATTATTTAAGCCACACATTGGTGGCTTATGAACATAATTATATGCCTATTGAGAAGGCATGTTTAGCTATGATGTTCACTTCCCAAAATTTATGACATTATACGTTGTACAATAAAACCATTGTTATTGCTAAGGTGGATCCTCTCATATTTTTATTATCCAAATCATCTCTCATAGGACATATGGCCAAATGGGTCATGCTCTTAAGTGAGTTTGATATTGAGTATTAGAATTAGAAAGCTATTAAGGACTAGGTTATTGCTAATCAACTTGCAGAAGCTCCTATTATAGACACTCAACCACTCAGATTTGAATTTCCAGATAATTTCATCATGATAGTGGAAGAAGTGCAGCATGAGCCTAAATAATAGAAACTATATTTTGATGGTTCCTTCACTTCTAGAGGATATGGAGCTCACATATTGTTTATTACACCATAAGGGGATCTAATTTCCAAAGTGTTTCATATCAATTTTTATTGTACCAATAATATGGCTAAATATGAGGCACTTGTTGAAGGACTTCATCTTGTAGTGTAGTAGGATATACAGCATTTAATAGTTTATGGTGATTTCCAATTAATTATCAAAAAAGCCACTAATTAGTATCAAACTAGAGATGACAAACTTGTACCTTACAATCATATTATTGATAATCTCAAAGCTCATTTTAAATCTCTATAGTTTGAACACGTACCATGGGCCAACAACAGATTTGTCAATGCAATGGCAACAATTGGGTCTATGGTAAAGATTGATAGCAATGCTAAAGAGTATCTGTTTCTCATTGAAAACCTTTTGAAACCTACTCATTTCTTACCAAATTTACAAAAGGTATTCACCATTGTTGGTCTCAATCCCCCACCTGAACTGCCTTAGTTCAAAGATTTTTATAATTATTTCCATGATCACATTTTTTCCCCTGGCCTTTCCAATAATTATCAAAAACTTTTCCTTCACCGTATAGCCCGTTATACCCTCTTTGGAAACATGCTTTACCACAAAAGCTATGGTGGAATGCTACTTCATTGTTTATCTTTAATAGAATCCAAGTTAGCACTTAAGGAGGTTCATGAAGGAATCTATGGGGCCCACACCAACAGTATAGTCTTAGCTAAAAAGCTCCTTAAAATAGGTTATTATTGGCCCAAAATGGAAATAGATGCTTGTAATTATGTGAGGAATTGTATTCCTTGTCAACAACATGTAAATTTGATACACGCACCTTCCTTACCACTACAATCGATCACTACACCATGGCCATTTTCTACTTGGGGTCTCGATCTCATCAAAAAAAAAATCCAACCTCTTCAAATGGACATAAACATATTTTTACTGCTATCAAGTATTTTACTAAGTGGATTGAGGCTATTCCTCTCACTTATGTCACCGTAAAGCAGATTGTCAAGTTTATACATTACCATATCATTTGTCAATATTGCATCCTAACACGCATTATATCTGATAATGGCGGATCATTTATAGACACAGATTTTAAATAACTTTGTGTAAAATTTAAAATCAAGCACAATAAATCCATACCATATAACCCACAAGGTAACAGACAAGTTGAGGTGTCAAACAAAGCCACTGTAGTCATTTTAAAGAAGATTGTCAATGATGTTGATCGTAATTGGCACTTGTAAATTTTTCTTGCCCTTTGGGTTTATTGCACTCATTATCAAACACCTATAGGAGCCACTCCATACTCCCTTGTTTATGGCATAAAAGCTTTTTAACCTTATTGAGATCGAGCTACCTTCATTGTAAGTATCTTTGGAGAATATTAAAGATGATGAAGATTATAGAGTCTCCAGGTTGCAAGAGCTAAAACTTCTTGATGGTGAGCATTTGGATGCCTTAGAAAACTTTCAAGCTTATCAAAATGATTGCGAAGAAGCTACAACAAGCGCATTCTCCTTCAGGAGTTTGACATTCGTGATTTGGTCTTTAAAGAGAATCAAAAGAACAGAAATGTTAAATGCAAGAAGGGTAAGTTCCAACCCAATTAGCTTGGAACCTTTGTTATCATATCAAATTATGAATCGGGGGCATACTAGTTGGCTACTCTAGGTGGTGAAGAACTTTCAAAGCCCGTAAACATTGTGTACCTCAAGCATTTCTATGCTTAACATCTATTTAAATCATTATCTACAAGACCCCTTAGTTTGGGGGAACTTGTGCTAAAGTTATTTTATCCTACCATTATATCCTAGACCGTCCCACGATGGAATATATTCTTTATTTTGACCTATCATAGATCATTCTTTTGAGAACCATATTCTTTTATGACTCTGGACAGTTAAAGCTTTGGACCATTGGCACTCTGGATCATTTATATTCCAACTTGACTCATTTTATCCCACCCTAGATCATCCTCTTTTGGACCATATTCATTCTAGACTATTTTGTTTAGAACCACATTCTTTTCATATCCTGGGCCATTGTAACCTAAACATCTTTTATCCCTTGACCAATTATGATCTTGATTATGACTCATAGCCATTCTAGACACATTTGATGTCAGTTATATAAAGAATTTCAACATGGACAATATTTTGAAGCTTCTTTTTACAAACAAGAGAACATGGATCCATCTTTAGCTTAGGATATTTGCCTACTAGATGGTTCTTCAGAGATCTCTCATGTTGCATATTGTTCTATTATTTTGTTATTATTTGGTAGGCATTGTTGCCTTAGCAGGATCTCACTCTCACCGATTTGTAAACATGGATCGTTACATCTAGCGTTAGCTATTATTAGAACTCTTAATCTTAGATGAACATCTCCTTGATTGGTCAATTCCCTGAGCCATTGTCTATATCCATAAACCATTGAAACTAGCTTTAGCTGTTATTAGAACTTTTAATCTTGGATGAGCATTTCTTTGTTTGGTTGGTTCCCTAAGCCATTGTTTATATCCATGGGCCATTGTAGTTAGATTTAGCTATTATAAGGGCTTTTAATCTTGGACAAGCATCTCCTTAATTGGTTGGTTCCCTGAGCCATTATTAATATCCATGGACCGTTGTAGTCAGTTTAGTTGTTGTTTGAACTCTTATATGTGGACATGTATTTTCTTAACTAGATAGTTCCCTAGACATTTGTACATATTTTATCCCAAAAAACACAAAAACATTAGAAAATAATCGACAAAAAGAAAAAAAACATTCTCTTCCACTTTTATATTATTCTACATGTCCCACACACTTACCATTTTACAAGACCATTCTGATTTGAATGCTCTCATCGTTTTGTGAGCCCATTTTCCTTATTTCCTCTACAAACATCAATAATGTTCTTATCATCATTTTTTTCCATCCCATTTCCTGGGAGAAATACATTTGGCCTGAAGTTCATGTTGGATCTTGCATCTATGAAACTATATAGGCAGTGTCCACTTGTCTTGTACATATGGAGTCAGCTTGGCCACCCCTTTTTCTTTTTTCCCCCCATTTTTATTTTATGTTTTTTCGCTATCATCGAGGGGAAACTTTGTGTCCTTGTTCTTGTTATGTTGTTGTACAAAGTAATGCCTCTACTACACATGCCTGAACAATTGTTTTCAAACCGCACTAACATTGTCACTAACTCTTGTTTGTGTGTGTTTATATGATTTTTATTGGTGTTTTGTTGTGCTTTCTTGTCTCTTTATTTATGTATTTTTCTCTTCCTTTGTTTTGTGCTTGTTTATTCTTTGGTCTTTTGTGTGCCTATTTTGTCTTATTATTTATTTGGTTTTTCATGTACATCTTGATAGTACACATGGAGCTTGACTATTCATATCTTGCTTTCATGTTATTTATTAAGTTGTTCTTGATTTGTTTTTGTACATTCTTGTTCCTAATTAAGTCTTGATTATTCATATCTTGATTTTAAGTTATTTGTGTTTTGTTTTTTTTGGCTTTGTTTTTGTTTAAATGTAAATAGTTGTAACTCTGGCATTGGTAGTTCTTATCATTAACCTTAGTTATAAATATTCACATTTAAACTAGCTTTGTGTAATTGAAATGCAATGTCATTATAGGTTACTCATACTTATAATGTATAATTTAATTTTGCTATAGTAAGCACCAAGTGCTTTGAATCCAAGTCTCAATATCAATGTAGCTCCAATGATCAACTCTCAAGTGCACTAATGAAACTGGATACCAATGGCTTATCTCATACCTAACTCTATGCAAGACATGTATCTCTTGGCATACATTATAAGTCTAATTGAGTAGTGGTCCATTTTCTTCTATTCTTTATTCCTCATTCCATTTTATCCCGCTTCTAGATGAACTACATTGGCTTGAGGTCCATCTAGACCATGTAGGCAATGCTTCGATACATGATGTATCTTAGGTCAGCTTGGCCAACTTTATTCTTCTTTTCAACTCTTTTATCACTTTGTGCATCCTTGTATGTCTGGTTATTTGTGGTTTATATATTCATTAGACCATTGCATCTATGTTTGTGCCTACTCATTTTTAATCTATGCATTAGGTTCTATCCTTGAGTTTTGCTTGCCAATTTGCCTTGCAAGGGCACAACATTTGAATCAATCACAAATATAAATCAGTCATATTGGAGCACAATTAATTATCAGTGATCAAAATCAGCCCTACTAGGGCAATATTAATTTATCAACCAATCAAATATGCTCTACTAGGGCACATTATTATTTCCTCTATCTAGAGTAACATTCTCCTTTTTCTTCTAATTCTAAGCTTTGTGGACTTTTGCCCTCATTCTGATAATATTTTAGTGTTCAACTTGTCTCGGTATTGATCATTCCCTAAGCACGAAGCTTGCACCCTAGATTTGGGTGTGTTTAACGTGTGTCACTTATATTTTTGTATTGTATCCTTCTCCTTCCCCCAATCCTTGGGGCCCATTATATTTTAATTTTATTTTGATCATTGAGAATCAACATATTTAAGTATTATCTCGTATGGATTTAATCTATCCCATGGGTTAATCTCACTATTCACTCTCTTTTTGAGAGTCCATCCTTCTCTTTCATCCTTACATGTCCTCTCGATGGCGCATCATGGGTCATTTCCTTCCAACTTCTTCTTGACAACTCTTTTCTTTGAAAATATGTTTTGTTTGAATGTCTCACTACGCCTTCTCAAACAAGGGCAAAAAGTAGACATCCAATTCCTAACACCATTGTTTTGAAATTATCAATCTTACTCAAAATTTGTGAAAATGCATAATTTAGGCCAAAATCATGTAAGTATGCTAAATTGTTTGATCTTGTCATAAATAAGTGTTGATTTAGGATAATGTATCCCTAAATGGGGCAATGTATTTTACGTGATTATTAACTTTTCTCAATCATTTAGAGTTAAAATGATAAAAATGCATTTTGGTGCTCTAAATCACTATTTTCTTCTAATTCAAAAGCACACAACACGTACATGTGTTATTTTGTGTCAATAACATCTTAAATGGGATATTGATCTATACGCAACTAGCATTGCCTTCTAATTTCTCTCTAATCAAATTATGACCCAGTAATATGACATTCTAACTAGTTTGATTAATAGAGTGCAACCAATTTCCAAAGAATTGCATAAAATTTGATTAATCTCACTTAGGCAAATTAATCCAAATCAAATGCTTAAGTAGAAAATCCATGAAAGTTATTGAATATATTTTAGTTGTTAATTGATTCTTAATATCTACATCATCAAATGACATCATTTGTGAGGTGGCATCCATAAGCCATAAATGCAATAAATGTCAGGTTTAAGGCCTCCCATGCCTCTTTAATGCCCCTTACAAATATTTATAAGGGTATTTATGGATTGATTATACAAAATTAGATTAATTCATAGCCACATATCTTGATTTCAAGATGGATAGTCAAGGTTGATCCTGACCAATTCTAAAAATCTATAAATAGGAGAGCCAAGACCACCATTTTTAAGCTTCATTTGCGTAAATTTATTATGAAAAAATTCTCTCCACAAGCCATTTGTATGTGGTGTTTATTATGCTTAATTTTCAATAGGATAACTTCATTTATAGGCATACATTTGATTTCATATCATAAGCCTAGTTTCATTGGTGAGCAAGATATGATGGAGGAGTTTTGCCTTGCATCATTGATGAATACTTGAGCACCCAATCAAGGGAAAAATCATGTTTTGAGCCACATTTGGGTGATGGGATGCTCTTGGGAAGTTATTGTATATGCTTTCTTTCATTAGTTTTTAATTTCCATTTGTCAAACTCCATTGAAAGACTTGGGTTAACTTGTTATGTTCTTATGCATTTGCTTGACTTTTCTTCACTAATGCTTGATCTAACCATCTTTGTAATCCATCTCTACACTCTTGAAGATTATGGATTAATTTTTCTTTCTAGATCAAAGTCATATACGGAAAATGGCCATGGTGAAACAATAGGTTGTAAATCTTGAGAATGAACATGCTTACTATTATCATGTTTTTGGTACTTTTCACATTGTTTGACATATTCAACACAATAGCTATTCAATATATTCCAATAATATCGTATTCTATGTAACTTTTTGAGAAAAATTATTTTCCACTAAAATGATCACCACAATTACTATCATACACTTCTTATAAGAAAAATTTAGTTTTATCATGTTTCCAACGTCTATATAATTTGTTGTTAAAGGATATTCTATATAACCCCTCTCAAATGATGACATATCCAACTACATTCTTTTGTAACCACTACCTTCCATGTAAAATATTGTGTCAAATTTAATTTGGAGTTTGGTGCAAAAGGCTGAATCAAAGGAAATGGAGATACTTCTTGTTGTAATGGTAAATTGTATGTACAATAATAGTAATTTATTAATATTGAGGGAATTAAAACACAATAGATTGTCATTCTATATTGAATTTAAAGATTTAACTCTAAACTCAATTATCCTTTAAAAATGTTGTAGGATTTAATAAGTATCCAAAACTTTACATTATGAATACATCTTTTTATGGTTTTCTGAATTATACTAATTCACAACTCTTACATAAATATTGATTGTTTACATATTGCAAGAGAAGATTTTAAGGTTCAAGCTCAAGCTAGACCCCAAGCGACTTTACAAGATTACATATCTACATAATTCATAAATGAATATTGAGAAGATGTGGATGGAATCATGTCTCATTAACTTGCATGATAAAAATATACCGAACTTATTTTATGAACATGTTGAATTAGTTGTCCCAAGTTTGTGTTTTTAATGTCATTAGTATGTTAGTTGGTGACATAGCTATTTATAGATGTTGTTTATTGTTAGTCATGTGATCTTTCAAAAAAAATAGTAATTGTATGTATTACTTTTTTTATTCGATTGTCTATGGCGGTATTTTGTTCATTACATGGTTAGAAGTTAATGATATACTGTTATATTTTTTAATTATAGATCATTGGTTGTCTTTTGTCTTTGAGTCTAGTCAAAATTATTTAAAGAATGACACTTATAATTGAGTTTCAATATTAAAAATACAGAGTCCATCACGTTATTTTGTATATGTCAAAATAAAGCTCTCGTCAAAGTGGTTATTTGCATGTCATTAAATTCGTGTCTTTATAATCACTTTAATAATATTGGTGTTCAATTCAAAGTTTTCAAAATAGTTTTATTATCGTCTGGTCAAAGTTAGTGTCTAAATTTTTATTTTTATTTTTAAATTGCTTCATGAACATATTTTTGGTGTAATCTAATGTCCATCTTTTTTGGGGGGGGGATTCTAAAATTGAGCCTCATGATCACATTTTCTAAGTAAGTAGTAACAAAAAGGAGGATGGAGGCAATGGAGGAAGGAGGACTTCTAATGACCTCTCATTAGTTGTTAACTATGAGGTCGCACATTGCATTAGTGGCACTAATGTTTGCACCAAATTAGCTAAAGCCAAGGGTAGTTTCCAGTGGCCTGTTGAGTGGTAAAAATCATTGATAGAGGCTTAAAATGAAGACAAGGAGGACTTAATCCTCAAATATTTGTATTTTTTACATTTTATTTTATGTGATGTTTGAGTAATTTCCTATTGTGTTAACATATAGAAAGCTTATATTGTAAAACAAGCTTATTTCTTGAGGACATAATAAGATTGAGATAAACTCACCAAGGATTTTTATTGAGTTTTTGAATCTTAGTAATTCATAAATTTAGTTTGGTAAAGTGGTCTAGGAACCAAGGAATTCAACTCAAAAAATAGAGTTTTACCTGATCTAAGAAAATTTGTAGAGAAAAGCTTTTGAATAATAGGATTCTTCCCCCATGCTCACACTAAGAGGTGGAATGTTAAGAAATTAGTGTTTCATGGTAATATTTAATGAGTGTGAATTTCATAATGTAATAAACTGAGTTATTTGTTATACCAACTCACATAGATAGGAGTTTCTAGAGTGATTATAGAGATAAGTGTGATATATGATATTTGGGATGAGAGAGATATTAGGGGATACCGATATGCTTTGAATCTTTTATAGGATAAAATTAATGTATAAATATCCTTTTCTAGCTTGAATAAATTATCTCGAATGAATTAGTATAGAAGATAATAATTTTTGCGTGTATTCAATTTGTTATGCAAAATAAATAATTTGTGTGTTTAGTTTTTGGTAATCTGTAGCAAAATATTCATGAGAAAATTAATGGAAGAATATTGAAAAGATGTGGATTCTTCTATATGTATGGGCAGGAATGTTGTATTCAATTTATTGTGTGAATTATTATTGTGTTTGGGTTTCCCTCATTTGTATGGATAGACAGGATATCATATATTTGTATGTATGAAAATAATAATCTATGAATTTCAATAATATAAAAACTACTTCTTTCGATCTTGTTCAAAAAATTCACATATTCCTGTATAATTGTGTTTTACCTAATTTTTGGTTGAGGGATGATTACACTATGCACAAAGTAATAAAACATGGGCACAATAGAGATATAGGGTTATTGTAAACAAAATTATAGCAATCAAAAACCTTAATGTGATCAAATAGATGACTGATAGGTACTTAGAAATTATTGAACAAGCAACAGTAATGAAAGATAGGGAAAGAAGAATGAAACAAATATACCTAGGCACTATAGCTAAATTTTGAGACTAGAAACATGCTTCTCAAAGTGACTAATACAATCTTATAATCTAATAGTGATGTAGCATAAGGATAGAATTGGCAAGATGTTAATTCTAATTAGGTCAAAATCATGGAGTGGTTGATTTTGACCTTGAGCTACCTTTTTAACCTTTTCAACTTTTGTAATTTTTTGAGATGATTGAAAACATATGATTATCAGGGTATTAGAAATAGATGAGATCAAGATCTCGGCTTCACTTTACTAAATTGATGGATAAAATTTTCAGATTTTATTCTTCTTTGAATTTGACCTGATTATCCACAATGTTGCAAGAGAAATAAAATGTGCAAGTTAATTTTTTGAGGCAACCTCTTGAGTATTTGTAGCTACATATGTCATACATTTGAAATCATAGCTCTATGTAGTTCTATTTATTGTGAGTGAATCTTAACCCAATGAGAGAAATAACTTCACCTCTTTTCCCTAGATAATCAAATGCAACTATATGTTTTGCTATGACCTTATCCTAGTATAAGATCCAATGTCACGAGACTTGGAATGATGTCCATGTAATATAGGCTCCTTTGTTGAATGTGTAGAACTTTTCATAAGACTTGATGATTATGCATGAGAGACTTGGCTTGTAATATATCTCAATAATTCAAACATGTGAAAAGATGTCAAATGACTGAGGTTAGATTTATATATATAGGACTCCCTAATACACTTTGTACATAGGTCAACCCTAGAGAATAGTGATAAGTGGTAATCAAGGCATGGAGAACCAAGCTAAGGTGAAAATGACCCACAAAGGATGAGGTTCAAAATTAGAGAACTATTAATTCTAACTTGAAGGGAAAAAACTCAAAACAAAGATCAAGTTAAACATAGGATGACTTATTAGGATCCTAGTATTGATAACTATCAGAAATAAGGTGTTTTTGTTGAAATTTATATGAATCAATGGTAATATTAGTCTAATGCAGGTTAAAAGTGTTTGAAAATAGTCGAATATACACAAATGGACCAAGTGTGGTAAAGAATGATAAAGATGCTATGGAAAAATGGCTTGTACCAAAATTAGGTGTCTACATAATGGCCCATTTTGATGTGTGTCATATTAAAACAACATTTAATCACATACTTGGCATTATATAAGGGATGGAAAGATGAAGACTTGGTAGCTTGGGATAGACTCACTCACATCCTAATGTTTGTAAATCTTTTGTACCCACAAATAATCATAAATGAATAGAAGTAGTCAATTTCTCGATAAATCAATGTGAATATATCAAAATGAAAAAAAAAAAAAAAAAAAAAAGTAGCATGGGAAAAAATACACTTGGTGGTACATGAACCATGTTATCACTCCTGGGAAACTCTAGGTACTAAAATGGAAAATTGACAATTGAAAGGTTTTAAAGTGAACCCTATAAACTCAAATATTTTAGAGTGAATCTTGAAAACTAAAGTACTCTTATTTATCATGGAAGTAGGCATCTATAAACCCTTGGTCTCTCTTGGTAATAATTGTTATGGATAGTTCAAATTCATTTGGAATATCTAGTGATAGAAATATCCGAATATATTCCCTATTTTTTAGGTGAGAGGTTAGTACTTGCTCCTCCAAATCACTCTTTGAAAAATAAAGTGGCATGCACATCATGTGTTATCATAGAAAATTATAGTTTAATTTATTTTAAATCTTAGAAAGTACATTTTTAAACACATGCAAGTAGCTATAGAAAAATATGATAATGTAAAGCTCGATAAGAAGATGCAACCTCATGTGAAGATGAGATAGTGAGGGGAAAGCAATATGCCCCAATGTAACCTGGTGAAAGGGGAACAAAACTATGGCTCCAATGTGGTCAGATTTGGAAATACACAATGTGTGTGTGTGTGTGTGTGTGTGTGTGTGTGTGTGTGTGTGTGTGTATGAACCCCATGTGACTAGGTGTAAGGAAGATAATGTGGTGTCATGATATAAATGGTATAACATCAATATGCACATTGGTATAGTAAGCTCCATATGCATACGATAATGATAATAAGCTCTACTAAGTTTTAGATATAATTCCCCCAATAACGAGGTATGCATAGTATCAATGAAGCTCAGGAGATAGGTAAGAGTACAATACCCCAAATGGCATGGTTAGGTCATGTGGTCAATAAGGATATGGACAAAGGATACGTCCCAATGTATTAATGTGCTCTTAAGTGGGATAGATATAAAAATGAAGCACATGCACAATATTAGTAGATGCCTTAATAGATGCATAGTAGATACCATGGCAACACATTAAATAAGCATAGTATACATCAAGTAGTACCATGCATGATATGGATTGTGGCACCAATCAGAGCATATCATATAATATAAGAAATGCAATCAAATGAAATCATGTAACCACACACAGAATAGGCAACCATTGAGCAATAAATATGATCCATAACCAATCAATGACATGACATGACAACTATAGAATCCTCTATGGAAAACATTGGACAAGACATAGACAAGAAACATGCACAAGAACACACAAGTATAAGAACACACACACACATGTGTGTGCATGTGTACATGTGCACACGTAATTAGGCAATCATAGGGCACACTATAGAACATGTAATGTGTCCATGTAACATGAAATATGTAGGCTAAATAAAGATATGTGTAGTAAATATAAGTATATTTATATGGTAAATGGAAATTAGGAATGATATCACATTAAATACACTATAAGGAGATTCCCTCAATACAAGGCATGCCACCAATGTGAGAATGCCCTTGGGTGTAGGCGTAAATGTAGTTGTATAGAATTGTAATTCTATGATCATATGTAACATGTATATCATGCATCTTACCCATTAAAACAATGTCAAGATAAGCATGTGTAACATGTTTATGTAAAACATATATCAAAGGTAAATAAGAATTATATGTATCCATCCAAAAAGATAAAGGCAAAGAATTTTTTTTTATGTTTTTTTTATGATTTTGTATTTTTATGATTTTTCTAAAATAAAATCACACAAGAAGTGAACCAAGAGGCACAAGCAAGAATAAGTATAAAAGTAAGATAAGGAGTAAAATCAGGAGAAGACAAAGTAAATGGGAAAGCCAAGGGAAAAAAAATCAAAATAAATAAGAAGAGGGGGATTCCAAACAAACTACAACTTCCCTCATAAATCAGTGAATGCTATGATACAAAGTCAAATAATTGTCAGCATCATGAAATCTAAACAAGTATTTGGAATGGGATCAAGAATCAAAAGGGCAAGGACCATAGAAGCATAGCAATCAACATAAACCAAGGTGATAAAATAATGCCATTGCAAACCAAGGCAAAAGGATGAATGTCAAATTTGAAGGAAACATGAGGCAAGGCACAAACTTTAGGGATGAAGACACATGAAAGGCATGACACACAAAATAAGGATACAAAAAAGTTGTGTGTAACTTATATATATATATATATATATATATATAACCAAGGCAAAAAGATGAATGTCAAATTTGAAGGAAACATGAGGCAAGGCACAAACTTTAGGGATGAGGACACATGAAAGGCTTGACACATAAAATAAGGATACAAAAAAGTTGTGTGTAACTTATATATATATATATATATATATAACCAAGGCAAAAAGATGAATGTCAAATTTGAAGGAAACATGAGACAAGGCACAAACTTTAGGGATGAAGACACATGAAAGGCATGACACATAAAATAAGGATACAAAAAAGTTGTGTGTAACTTTTATTATTTATATTTATGTGTGTGTGTGTGTGTGTGTGTGTGTGTGTGTGTGTGTGTGTGTGTGTGTGTGTGTGTGTGTGTGTGTATGTATGTGTATATATGTATGTGTATATATGTATATGTTGTATATGTATATATATTTATATGTATGTGTATATATGTGTGTGTGTGTGTGTGTGTGTGTGTGTGTGTGTATGTGTGTGTGTGTGTGTGTGTGTGTGTGTGTTGTGTGTGTGTGTATGCATATATATGTATATACATATATATAATATATATATATATACACATACATATATACACACACACATATATATGTATGTGTACATATGTATGTGTATATATGTATATGTATACACACACACACACACACACACACGTGTGTGTGTGTGTGTGTGTGTGTGTGTGTGTGTGTGTGTGTGTGTGTGTGTGTGTGTGTGTGTGAGAAGCACAAGGGATATTCTAGCATGGATAACTGATGATCCCATCTATCAATAAAAAAAGGATGTCCATGATCCTGTGGAGTCAGAGGCATCACTAGAAGCATCAAAAATAGTATTATAATATGTAGGATCGATCATGTAATTATGAGCTTTAAGATAACTTAAATTACCATCACTAATGTAGTCATTGTGAGAATTGGCTATAGGAGCATCCTTAATCTCTTAAAAGGAAGTGCATGTATTAGTTTGAATATTTATTTAAATAGTTAAACTATTTTTATGTGATTTAGTATGAACAAATGTGATAGGTGATAGGACAATCATATGGTGTGAACGAGTAGGTACTATAACTCTTAGTGGTGCAATTACAAGAATTGTAGCTTTATGAGTTGTAACTCAAGAAATCATAACTATAGATGTAACAACTATAGGTAACATAATTGTAGATGATAAAATTGTAATAGCTACCACGTGATGTTGAATGATTTACTTTTTAGAACTTTAGGTAATATATCACATTGTTTCTAATGTTGGATGGGTAACTCATAAAGTGTGCCACTGATATTATATACTTTGTTATCATGCACATGCTTAAGACATCGTTGTAATATGAAAAGGATTTATCTCATTTTATTTAGCCATGGGAATCCAAGTAATAGATCATAAGTATCACTATCTAACAATACATATAACCATACTAATAGGGTCTAGTACTTATGGTGATTGGTAATTCAATACCACCAATGGGTGTTCATGTGAGACCATCCTAGTTCTTAAGGACCATGGATCTGTTGAGTAAGTCTTGTTTAGTATACCCTCTAATAGAAATAAATTATATCATAATTAATTTTTGAATTGAACCATCGTTTATCATAATGCCATGTGTACTCATTGAATGTGAATTTGACAAAAGCATGTATAGTGGACCATTTTCAGTATCATCTTTTGGAATCTCGTGGTCATAAAATGTAATATATGGGACTTGATTTAGTGAACCAATGGCCATACCTATAATACCATTTAATATATGCTCATTACAAAAAATTGGTTGATGTGTAGTTATAACCATGTGAACATTGTCTTGCTTATTATTATTATGATTCAGAAGTGGATTGGTGAAATTTTGCAAACATTGATTTGGAGTAGCAAAGGATTCATTCAATGTTGAATTATGTCCTTCCACTCTAATAATGTTACTAATGATTAGATATTATATATTATGTCTCCATTAATAACATCGGTTGGTAGTATGTCCTAATGACTTATGGTACTCACAATATGCATTCACATCATAACCTCTAAACAAAGGTCGAGATGTATTCAACTCATGTTACGGAGGTAAAGATAACACATTGCAATCAAGAAACATTTTAAGCACTTGGTGAAGATTCTTAGGTAACCTTGTAAATTTCCTACGCTCTTAAGAAGGTGGAATAATTATCTTTTTGGGTGGTTTTGAAACTACTTTTACATTTTTTGCCTCATTCTTAGCTTGAAAATTTAGAATATCATTAGCCTTAGCTTTGAATGTTGATTCACCTTGATATTTGGAGGTCTTAGAGATACAGGAATTAGAACCATGTTTGAGCATGTTATCCTTTAAATTTTTTAACTTAAAGTTGTGAACCATATGGCAAAGCTCATTGAAATATTGACAAGTATTAAACATGACTTTGTCTTTGAGTGGTTGAAAAACCCTATTGGAGAAAATACTTTGTAACTCGCTATTAGGGGTTTGGTGAGACAATTTCGTAAGCATAGTTTTGAATCTAAGCACATAATCACTAATATTCTCATTAGGTCCTTGTTTAAATTGAGCAATTATAGAAAATATAACCTTTTAGATACTATTGATAGAAAAGTTAACTAAGAAGACATCAAAAAAATCATTAGATTGACACACGGAGCCTATTGGCAAGGCATGAAACCAATCCAAGGCCTATTCATTAAGACTTCTTGGAAAAAGCTTGGACATCAATAGATCATCATGTGAAAAACTAAACCATGAAGAAAAGAGAGATCTAATGTGATGCAAAGGATCACCCTTGTCATTATATACATCAAATTTAGGCACTATAAAACCGGTAGGCAAAGGGTCAGAGAGGACATCACGATCCCATGGGTTGTGTAATATATCTTGAGAAGTAACCACATGTCTAGGTCATTGAGATACTTGAGAAAATTGTTTATTTTTTTCTTGCATATATTAAAGATGTTTTTTAATGAATACATCCTTAGACATAGTAGCATGTGTATGAGCCAACATATGATTAGCATTGATAGGAATAGAGGCTTTAGTGTTTTTACTAAGACCAAGACCAAAAGTTAAAGCATTAGAATTGGGTCAAGATGGTACATTTGTCGTAAGAGATACAAAGGATGTAGTAGGTTGTGTAAGAATAGTCTTATTAACCTAAGTAAGAACTATAGGTGGAGGCATAAAAGTATTAGTAGAAGTGTTGACCCAATTTTGCCCCTCAGGCAAAATCTCGGCCACCTCCTACACCTGCTTCACAGGCCCAGTCATTTCAGGTTGCAAGGTCCACTTTCAGGTCTTGACAGCGCCATTGCAGAGAATAGGCAGCGAAGGACAGAGTCTTCAGACGTCCGCAAGAGAAGAAGGGGAAAAAAATGAAGTTTCGACACTTAGTCAAAAAAGAGGCAGAAAAAATGCAGAAGGCGGCAGATTCGCCGCCCACTACAAGGGCGGGTAAAATGAGCCCGTCTACGAAGAAAATGCAGAGGGCGGCGAATTCGCCGCCCACAACACAAAGAAAAGCAAAGACATCGGCCGACGTCGGCAATACTGCCGTCGTCGGCACCTTACAGAGACCGACGTCGGCAGAACCGCCGACGTCGGCAGCACAAGGGCAGGTACAAAAAACCAGAAAAACCCGCCCATGGCGGTGAAATGAAAAAGCCCGCCCATGGCGGTGAAACGAAAAAGCCCGCCCATGGCGGCAAAATGGAAAACCCCGCCCCATGGCGGGGAAAGGGAAATTGCCGCGCAGAGTATAACTATACCGACGTCGGCAGCCTAATTTAACCGACGTCGACAATATTGCTGCCGTCGACAGCTTATCGGCCGACGTCGGCAGGTATTCCTACATGAAGTTCATGCAAAGGGCAGCAAAATCGCCGCCCACTATAAGGGCGGCAAAATTTCCCTGCAGTGCACAAGAAAAAACCCGCCCAGCCGCCAAAGGAGAAGACCAGCACGCAAAACGAGGCAACCAGCATGGTCTTGGCAGACTTGTGACGTCATCAATAGTATTTTTCACACTTTTCAATGAGACTTCTCTTGGCTCTTCTGCTATAAATACTAAGACTTAATCATTTTCAAGGGATCTTCCTGACTTTTGTAAAGAGCACTGCTCTGCAAATTTTCCACCTGAATCAATAAAAATACAGTTTTTACCTCTATTTGGATGGATCTATCAGTGTATGCATTGAATGTTAATCTGTGTCCAGTCATTGTCTCTTGATGCTCTCACAGGTTCAACACCAGCAAACCTGTGATCTACGAAGCGCCACTGTCTGCTGCTGCCAGGAGTAGAGTTCTGTTTCAGAGGTATTGAATAGGTGAGGTCACTTACAGTGTGTGTTTCTCAGCACCTTGGTGAGTCCCTGTTTCCTGTGCTTTCCATAAGAACCTCCCTGTCATCCCAGAGCCCTGGTCTTTTCTGCCAGATCTGAGTGTATGTATGTTTTTGTCTGATTCTGAGAGTGGATCTGGAAGGTCACTCATGTTTTTGGTGTATCACCTCTTTCAGAGTAGGCTGTTTGTTTCCAAGCTTTTCTCTCTCTTTTCACCCCCCCCAAGTGTATACCTATATATCTATATTTTTGCATTACCTGAAACAAACAAGATACATCAGAGGGAACTAGCCCATATCTAGAGACTCTCCTCTCCTGCTTCGCCGTCCCACAGGCGAGAGAGGGGTTTCCATGTTGCGGGGAGAGGGCAGGAATCCGTGTTCCTGCCGCTGGGTGCACTTTCCAGCGTCAACAGTTCTGGCACGCCCGGTGGGACTGCAATTTTATCAAGTTCTAACACAGTAGTATTTCAGGATTGATGTTGGTCCTGCTACAGTGATTTTCAAAGATTTCCAGCATCTGGCGACTCCACTGGTAAGAGCTCAGTTCTTTTTTTTAAAAAAAAGGACCAGTTACTTAGCTTATATGCCAAAAGTTACCACCAGGTCAGCTTCAAGGAGGGTCCCCTTTGAGTTCGTTGAACTACCTTTAAACTCCGCTAAAAGACTCAAGTTTGGAAGAACTCACCCTTATCCACTGATAAATCCTCCTAGACCTGTTGCTAGGAACACCAACCCAGCTCAGCCACAAATACAACCTGTTCCAGCCATGGCCTTGCCTTTTGCAGCTTTTCGTGGTGAAAGCCCTTTAAACCTTCCACGCTATGATCCGATCCCCGGAACAGCTCTAAAAAATGTGCCCTTTTTTGATGGAGTGGGACCTATTACAGTTGTTGAGCATATAAAAAATATTGCCAACCTTTGCAATATTCATAATATAACAGAAGAAAATATTGCCATCAGACTGTTAGCTTTGTCTCTGAAGGGGAAAGCTCTCGACTGGTACGGCACATTGCCTGTGGATTCCATACATTCTTGGAATGAATTGGGCACTCGCTTAACTGATCGTTTTGGGGAAAAAAGTGATGGCCTCTCTCTTGCTGAGCAGCTGACAACTATAAAAAGAGCTCCGCATGAATATATGCAGGACTTCAATACGCGGTTCCAAAAGACTTGGGATAGAATTCCCATCCTGGTAAGACCGACCCCCAGCTACGCTTTCTTGTACTATCTAAAAGCATTGAATAGTGACATTGCTATGATGATTCAATCTATGGGAGGACACATACTGCCAGCTGCGTATGACATAGCCATTGCGGCCGAAAATTGCTTGATTCAAGCTGGGAAAATCGCCCCTAGACCTCACATGCCACTTTTCCCAGAACCGCTGCCCCCAATTCAAGCAGTCTCTCCCACAATTGCCCCCCTACCTGTCATTAAAAAGCCAACTGCTGTTCCATCCAATGAATTAAGTGAAGTTAAGGGCCTGTTGCAGAGCATGTCAAATGAACTTGTTGCCCTTAAAAGGCAGCAAGCTCAAAGCCACAAGCCAAACCAGGGTTATCAAAATTATGGCCATGCCCCTAGACCCCCCTTTCAAAATTATAACCAAGGTCAGGGGCAGCTCACTACAACTAGGCCTTATCAAAATTATAACCCAGGCCCTCCTTTGTCATCTAAAGCCATGGTACCTACACAGAACAATCTAGTGCAGGAGCAGCCAGGTTGTTCAAACATGGGACAAGGTCAAGAGCAAGCTGTCCACCCGAATGACATGATAAATTTTTGCTAGAATTGGGAAAATCAAGGTGCTGATTTTTCTCAATTTTTTGAGTTCCCAACTCAAACCAGCACAAGCAACAATCAGACTCAGCCGGATTCTACCCTGATAAATCACGAAGAGGGCGAGCTCTGTGCAATTAATCATGGAGGCGCTGCAGGCAATCATGCTGATTGCGTTGCGGCCAATACGAGATTTAAAAGAAGAGCAGTTGGAGAAGTGCAGGCTTCCTCTCGGGCAGCAGCGAATCCTCCACCACACCCTTTTCAAAAGGCCCCAATTTCTGGTGAACCATCTGTACCCCCAGCTCCTCAGTCTAAAGCTCCAGCCGGGATCAGCCCAAAGGAAAATGCGAAAGGAGTCAGTCCCCAGGTTAATATAGTTGATCAAATGAAGAAATTGCATGTGAGCATTTCTCTATGGGATTCATTGTCTCTTCCGGGACAAAAAGAGGTATTGAAGAAAGAATTGCATGAGCTAGATCGCCAGGCCATCCCAACAGACACTAATAATGTCTTAATGATGAATGGGCAGCCTTCTGCTCCAGGTCAGGTAAGGAAAGAAGAAAAGACTCCCCCTTTTTATGTATCTTTGATCATTGGAGATTTCTTAGTACATAATTGCGTAATTGATAGCGGGGCCAGCACTTCAGTAATGCCTAAATGCATTGCTGATAAGATGGGGTTAAAGTACGAAGCAATGAACAAAGGAGTCTTACAAATAGATGGGACACCCGCAAAGACAGTCGGAGTCCTGAAAGGTTTGAGTTTAACATTGCATGCCTGCCCGACATTCTCAATCCCTCAAGATATAGTGGTAGCAGACGTTCCTCCATATTTTGCAATCTGTTTGTCTAGGGACTTTACGTCCAAGATAGGTGGTTATCTAGCTGCAAATTGGTCATACCTGGTTTTCAGAACCAAGTATGGGACCAAAGTGAAAATTGAATCCGAGCCACTCTCTAAGGACCACCTAGAGTCCTATTCACCCAAGGCAGTGAATGTCAGTTATACTATCATTGATTCAGAAGACTCTCAAACAGACAAGTCCTCATCTTCTGCTCTTGAAGGAGTCGCAGATCTATTCTTGGATGAGTGGGGAAGCGATAACTTTGAACACGATCCTTATAAGTTTATTGAGGAGGCAGACCTTGGCGTCTATTGCTTGCATGAAGAGAGTACCGTCATGCCCAATATAATGAAAGAAAATGAAGAAGATCTTGGCCTGTGGCAGCTATATTTCGACGGTTCCAGAAGCAAACTGGGCGCTGGTGGTGGGGTAATGTTAGTCTCCCCTTCTGAAGAAAGGTACTTTTCAGCTTTTCGTTTCCATTTCTCTTGCACATGTAACGTTGCAGAATATGAGTCTTTGATTCACGGACTTGAGTGGGCAAGAAAGAGAGGAATCAAAAAATTGCAAATCCTGGGGGACAGTGAACTAATAGTGAACCAAATCAGAGGCCTGAACCTGACCAAGAACTCCTTACTGAAATCTTACAAGCACAGAGTCTGGGACTTGATGGAGGATTTCCTTGCTCTTAACATTACCTCTATTCCCAGGGAACAGAATAAGCAGGCTGACAGATTGGCAGCTGTTGGTGCCCAATTTGATGTTTCAAAAGAGATAAGCAGGGGTTGTAGTTCGCGCCATTTAAAAGTGGTGGTCCGGCCTTCAATTCCAGATAATGTTACAAATTGGCAGGTCTTCGAAAGCGACCAACAAATAGCCCTTTTTCTAAAGGAAGAAGCTGAATTTGCAGTCCACAATCAGGCAAAATTGCAGCAGCAATATGGAAATCAAATTGTTCAATTGAAGAACAATAAACTCCCTAAGGGTCTGATCACACTTGAAAGTATTTTCAACGGAGAGGACCAACTAAGAAATGACAAAGCATGCATCACTACCAAAGAGGAGAATTATGGAAAAGTGGAAATCTTCAAGGATAAGTTGATGGCGCTTGGCAAGGTCTGCACGTTTCAAGAAAGACAAGCTTTCATCCTGCTGTGCCAAGAGTTCGCTGATATTTTTGCCTGGAATTATAGCGACTTGAAAGGCTTCGATCCAAGGCTCGCCCAACACACCATTGAATTAGATGAAGGCACAAAACCTGTCACACAAAAGCAGAGACCTGTTAACCCGATGATCGAGCTCCTTATGCAGAAAGAATTGGCCAAGTTGATTGAGTCCGGTATTATATTTCCGATCAAACATTCCTCATGGTTGGCTAATTTGGTTCCAGTTAGAAAGAAAAATGGGGAGATCAGGCTGTGTGTCGACTTTAGAGACCTTAATAAAGTCTCTTTAAAAGATCATTATCCCCTTCCAAACATGGAGCAGATCCTTCAAAAGGTAATTGGTTCCGAACGCTTCTCCCTCCTGGATGGCTATTCGGGATATAATCAGATCCTGGTGCGTGACTGTGACCAATACAAAACAGCCTTCACCACTAAATGGGGAACGTTCGCCTACCAGAAGATGCCTTTTGGGCTATCCAATGCTGGTGCTACTTTCCAGCGAGCCATGGACATGGCTTTCAGTGGTTTGATAAATAGGAACGTGCTGGTGTACCTCGATGATATAACAGTTTTCTCCAAAGAGGCAGGACAACATATGAAGCACCTCAGGGAGATTTTTGAGAGGTGTAGGGAATTTGGCATCTCCCTAAATCCAAAGAAATGTGTATTCGCGGTTCATGAGGGGAAACTTCTTGGCCACATTGTGTCCAAGGAAGGTTTGTCTATTGACCCAGAGAGAGTCCGCTCCATTCTGGAGATGTCCCTACCGAAGCACAAGAAAGCCCTGCAGAGTTTCTTCGGCCGAATAAATTTCATTCGGAGGTTCATTTCAAACTTTGCTGAAATAGTTAAACCCCTAACCTCCTTGCTCAAGAAGGGTGAAGAATTCAAATGGACAACGCCAAGAAAGGATAGCTTTGAAGCTATCAAACAGGCTTTGACCCAGGCTCCCGCTCTGATCAGCCCCGACTTCAATAAGGACCTCAATCTCTATACCTTTAGTAACGGAGAAGTAATATCTGCCATCCTTACCCAAGCAAACAGTGATGACCTCGAGCAACCACTCGCTTTTTTCAGCCAAGGGTTAGAGGACTTCGAAACTAGGTACACCTATGTGGAGAAGCAAGTCTTGGCAGTAGTGCGCAGCCTGAAGAAATTCAGATATATGTTGTCAAACAGCAGGATCCATCTCATGGTTCCACATCCTGGCGTCAAGGATTTCTTGACCAATCGAGACTTAAACGAGAAAAGAGCGGGATGGATCACCAAGGTAATGGAGTACGACATAGACATCAAAATCACCAAGTTGGTTAGAGGAAGGGGCCTGTGTGAACAGCTAGCCGCAGATTTGAGACAAAGGGGTGAGGACAGCTTGCTGATCCATGACGCAGCCACTGCAGAAGAACCAGCTGTCGTAAGAGATTGGACACTAGACATGAGGCGTTTCCTTCTTACGGGCGAATGTCCACAGGGTCTCGATAGGGCCGGAAGAAGGTATTTTAAACTTCAGTCCCTTCCCTATGTTTTGATTGACGGAGTGTTATTTAGGAAGGATCTCTCTGGGGTTCTCTTGAGATGCATTGGCTCCAGTCAGGCTGACAAGGTATTGGCTGAGTTTCACAATGGGCCAGCAGGTGGCCATTTTGCCCCTAAGACCACAGCAGCAAAAATAATGAGAGCTGGCTATTTCTGGCCCACTCTCTTCAAGGATACCCATGCCTGGGTAAGGAAGTGTCAGAAGTGTGCACTCTTTGACGGAAAGCAGCGATTGGCTGCCATGCCCCTACAGCCCATTCAAGTTGAGCAACCATTCATGCAGTGGGGCCTGGATTTCATAGGGATGATCAACCCTCCCTCTAGCGCCGGACACAAGTGGGTCCTGACTGCTACGGATTATTTCACCAGGTGGGTGGAAGCCATTGCTTTGAAGGAAGCAAATGAGAGCGCAGTCTTGGATTTCTATGAAGACTTAGTGACATGTTTTGGGGTCCCAGCCACTATAATCTCAGATAATGCCTTGGCTTTTCTGGGAACCAAAACTAGTGAATGGGCACTAAGGTATGGTATATACCTCAGCACTTCGTCAAATTACTACCCGCAGGGGAATGGACTAGCTGAGTCTACTAACAAAAATTTGATCAAGATTATAAAGAGGACCATGGAAGAAAATCAGAAAACTTGGCACGCCAAGTTGAAAATAGCTCTATGGGCCGATCGAATCACTCCGAAAAGATCAATCGGAAATTCTCCATATACGCTTGTATATGGAAGGGAAGCAAGGCTTCCTATCTCACTCGAATTGCCAGCGTTGGACCTCACACATCAGCTGCAGCTAGAAGAAGGAAGCAGCATGGAGGTCAGATTATGTGAACTAATGGAGCTCCAGGAGGTAAGGAACCAGGTCATGGTCTCTATGATCAGTCGCCAGCATCAGGTGAAAAAGCATTTCGACAAGAAGTCTTCGTCAAAGAGTTTCGTCGATTAGACATTGTCTTAAAATGGGACGAAGATAGAGCTAAGCCTAGAAAACATGTAAAATTTGATGCCCTCTGGAGCGGTCCTTACATAATTACTCAGTGCAAGCAGCATAATGCGTTCCAGCTCTCCAGGTTGGACGGCGAAGAATTGCGTATCCCAGTCAACGGGATACACCTGAAGCATTGTCACTGAATTTTGGTTCTGCCATACATAGTTTCCCTTATTTTCTTCCCTGCTTTCCCTAAGTGCAGTTTGCACAGTTAGTTGTTTTTAGTCTTGTGTGTTTCCCTTGGCAGTGGGGGTAATTTCTGTATTTTTGATTTTGGAATCTTCAAAAGTTGTTGCGAACTTGCTTCAAAGTCACCATCAGACTCCGCACCCAATGGATATGTAAGGCAACTGGGTTCTGAGCATAGCAGGCACGCCTCCCCCGTGAGTCGCCAATTTGTTGACCCAATTTTGCCCCTCAGGCAAAATCTCGGCCACCTCCTACACCTGCTTCACAGGCCCAGTCATTTCAGGTTGCAAGGTCCACTTTCAGGTCTTGACAGCGCCGTTGCAGAGAATAGGCAGCGAAGGACAGAGTCTTCAGACGTCCGCAAGAGAAGAAGGGGAAAAAAACGAAGTTTCGACACTTAGTCAAAAAAGAGGCAGAAAAAATGCAGAAGGCGGCAGATTCGCCGCCCACTACAAGGGCGGGTAAAATGAGCCCGTCTACGAAGAAAATGCAGAGGGAGGCGAATTCGCCGCCCACAACACAAAGAAAAGCAAAGACATCGGCCGACGTCGGCAATACTGCCGTCGTCGGCACCTTACAGAGACCGACGTCGGCAGAACTGCCGACGTCGGCAGCACAAGGGCAGGTACAAAAAACCAAAAAAACCCGCCCATGGCGGTGAAATGAAAAAGCCCGCCCATGGCGGTGAAACGAAAAAGCCCGCCCATGGCGGCAAAATGGAAAACCCCGCCCCATGGCGGGGAAAGGGAAATTGCCGCGCAGAGTATAACTATACCGACGTCGGCAGCCTAATTTAACCGACGTCGGCAATATTGCCGCCGTCGGTAGCTTATCGGCCGACGTCGGCAGGTATTCCTACATGAAGTTCATGCAAAGGGCGGCAAAATCACCGCCCACTATAAGGGCGGCAAAATTCTGCAGTGCACAAGAAAAAACTCGCCCAGCGGCCAAAGGAGAAGACTAGCACGCAAAACGAGGCAACCAGCATGGTCTTGGCAGACTTGTGACGTCATCAATAGTATTTTTCACACTTTTCAATGAGACTTCTCTTGGCTCTTCTGCTATAAATACTAAGACTTAGTCATTTTCAAGGGATCTTCCTGACTTTTGTAAAGAGCACTGCTCTGCAAATTTCCCACCTGAATCAATAAAAATACAGTTTTTACCTCTATTTGGATGGATCTATCAGTGTATGCATTGAATGTTAATCTGTGTCCAGTCATTGTCTCTTGATGCTCTCACAGGTTCAACACCAGCAAACCTGTGATCTACGAAGCGCCACTGTCTGCTGCTGCCAGGAGTAGAGTTCTGTTTCAGAGGTATTGAATAGGTGAGGTCACTTACAGTGTGTGTTTCTCAGCACCTTGGTGAGTCCCTGTTTCCTGTGCTTTCCATAAGAACCTCCCTGTCATCCCAGAGCCCTGGTCTTTTCTGCCAGATCTGAGTGTATGTATGTTTTTGTCTGATTCTGAGAGTGGATCTGGAAGGTCACTCATGTTTTTGGTGTATCACCTCTTTTAGAGTAGGCTGTTTGTTTCCAAGCTTTTCTCTCTCTTTTCACACCCCCCCAAGTGTATACCTATATATCTATATTTTTGCATTACCTGAAACAAACAAGATACATCAGAGGGAACTAGCCCATATCTAGAGACTCTCCTCTCCTGCTTCGCCGTCCCACAGGCGAGAGAGGGGTTTCCATGTTGCGGGGAGAGGGCAGGAATCCGTGTTCCTGCCGCTGGGTGCACTTTCCAGCGTCAACAAGAAGCATTATGTGAACTAGTCTCAACACCTAATATAGAAGGTGAACCTCTAATAGGCGGATTATAAATATTCAAAGGGTATATGGTAACATTTCCATCCTCAGTTGTAGATTCTTTAGCCAAAACTTTATTTTGTATTTTTTTAACTTAAGCAACATAGGATCTAAACACACAAGGTTTTTATGAATTAGACTTATAAAATAATAAATTGTATTAACACTTTTAGGACATACATAATCAAAGTCATTCACATCATCAAAATCATTATCCTCAAAATCATGTTCATCATATGTAGTTTCATCATTAATAGTTTCATTGTCAACAATAGTGTAAGAGGGAGTAACATCACTAACAACTACCATTTATTAATTCAAAAAAGCACAAGTACCAAGCAAAGGAAGTTGAATCAAATCACAAGTAACACCACTAAATCTAGTATTTTATGTAGTAGGGCTTTAAAATCTAGCCTTCTTAATTGGCATAATATGTAAGCATGAGAAATACGAAGGAAGCTAGCTAATGATAAAATAATAAGGAATACACTTAAATTTGAAAATCAGATCCAACGGGTGGAAAACCATACCATAAAGGGATGAAAGAAAAATAAAACCCTAAGGTTGAGATGTTTGAAGAGTGAAGGGGTTCACCAAAATGTTTTAACTAATTTGTGATTAAGGGATGATTACATTGTGCATAAACTAATAAAACATGTGCATGAGAGGGATTTAGGGTAATATAGGAAATCACAATAATAATAAACCCTAATGTGATAAAATAGATTACTGGCAGTACTAAGAAATGATTGGACAAGCAACAGTAATGAAAGAGAGGGAAAGAAGACTAAAACAAACACACTTGGGCACTGTAGATAAATTTTGATACTGGAAACAAAGTTCTGGAAGTGACTGTATTAAAATCCTAGAATATGATTGTGATTTGGGAAAAAGAATAGAAACAATAGGCTATTGATTCTAAACAAGTTGAAATCCTAGACACGATTTTTACCCTAAGATATAATTCTGACCCTTACTACTTTGTAGGTTTTGTAACTTTTGGGGATGCTTCATAAATAGATAATGATCAAGACCTAGATTCAATTTGTTGAATTGATGAGTAGAATTGTTTGATTTACTTCTTCATTGAATTTAACATAATTCTCCATTGAATTTAACATAATTCTCCAAAGTGTTGAAAGAAGTGTTAGGTTGTGGAGCTAAAAGCTTCACTGTATGCAAACATGGAGGAGGTTGTTGAGTGTCACAGTCACCAGCGTCGGTCAAGCCAACCGACGTTGTTCATGGGTGAATAAGAAGCTACCGACATCAGCAGGATCGGCCGACATCGGTCACCTCCAAACAGACAGGGACCGACGTCGGTCGCTTATGCGGTTCCAAGACTGTTCGTTGCACGAACAGTTAGTTTTTTGAACCGATTGTTTGCATGTAAAGACTATTTCGAGTCTTGAGCTGTATGTCTAATTATTGTTAATTAGAAGTCTAAGTTATTGTTTAGTATGGGATCTATTTATAGACCCATTGGCATGTATTTTAATTAGAGCAAGAAGGATTAAGGCAAGGAAGAGATCCTTCCAATTGTAAGAACAGATTGATCTGCAGGTTGTTGCAAGATCAGGAAGAAGTTCTACATGGTAAGTAAGATCATTTGAGTTGCAGGTTGTTGCAAGTTCATGGGAGATGTACTTGAAGTACTTTGAGTACTTGTGTACTGGCAGTGTTATTACTCACTGGTTGGAGGTGAACAACAACTCTGTGTTTGAGTTGTTTGTTGTGACCATTTTTGGTAGGAGAGTGAACTCTTGATTGAGAATTACTGGGAGCCCTTGAGGTGTGGGAAGCCTTATAGAGGTGTGAGAAGAAGTGGCATCTTCTTTATTGTATTTTCTTTTTGGATGAGTATTAATACAAAATTGTGTATTGTCTCTCATATTCTGTCATTTGTGAATTTTAGTTACTTGTTAATTCTGGTATAATTTCGTGATTAGTTGCTTATACAAGGTAATCATATGTACTCTTATTGAGGAGTTGGATCCTGACAAGTGGTATCAGAGCTTTTGGTTGGGTTACTAACAGGTTGTATCAGATCTGGTTAGTGTTTGTTGATTACAGGTCACTCACAGGGGTTTCTATTTGAGTGGGAGTATAGCAATGGCAGAAGAAAGTAAGCTATGAATGGAGAAGTTTAATGGCAAGAACTATCAATTATGGAGGATGCAGATAGAAGATTATCTGTATCCGAAAGATTTGTACTTATCGTTGGGTGGGGTTGCATGCAAGCCCACGGATATGAAAGATGAAGAATGGGAGGTTCTTGATCGAAAGGCTCTGGGATATATAAGGTTGAGCCTTGCATCGTCTGTGATTTCCAACTTATCATAGGCTAAGACAACGATAGAGTTGATGAAATCTTTGGCAAATTTATATGAAAAACCCTCAGCTTCGAATAAGGTATTTCTTATGAAGCAATTATTTAATTTGTAAATGTTGAAAGGTGGATTTGTTCATAGTCATCTTAGTGATTTCTATGGTTTGGTAAACCAGTTAAATTCAGTCAATATTGTTTTTGATGATGAAATTAAGGCTCTCTTAATCTTATGCTCATTACCTAAAAGTTGGGAGAGTTTGGTAATGGCAGTTAGTAATACTACGTCTGCTTCAAAAATCTTAAAAGTGGATGATGTTGTGAGTGTAATCTTGAATGAAGAAATTCGTAGGAAAAGCACAGGTGAATCATCAAGGAATGCTTTGAGTGTTGAAAGCAGGGGAAGGCAAAGAGAGAAGATCAAGCAAGGGAGATCAAGGTCCAAGATAGGCAAGAGATCCAAAACCAGATATGGCAAAATAACCTGCTGGAAATGTGGAAAGCAAGGGCACATAAAGAGAGATGGTTGGTTGAAGATCAGCAAGAAGGACATGAAGAAGCAGATGTTGAAGATGTTGTTGCACAGGATGCTCTGGTATGTTCCTTGGATAAAGTAGAATCTTGGGTTTTAGATTTTGGTGCCTTTGTCTATGCATCCCCAAATAGGAAATTTTTTCATGAATATGTCTAGGGAGACTTTGGAGAAATTTATTTAGGGGATGGTAAGCCTTGTCAAATGGTTGGCAAAGGGAAAGTGAAGCTGAAATTGCAGACGGGCAACACATGGGTGTTGAAGGAGGTCATACATGTCCCAGTCCTGAAGCGAAATTTAATTTTTGTTGAAAAGTTGGGTGATGAGGGTTGCACAGTAACTCTCACAGCGGACTCTTGGAAAGTTTCTAAGGGTGCACTTGTTGTAGCAAGAGGTAAGAAAGTAGGTACTCTTTATCTATCTACTTGTATTACTGATTCTCCTTCTGGTTTATCTACTTCAGCTGTAGATTCGAAGATGTGGCTTAATAGGTTTGGTCACATGAATAAGAAGGGGATGCATGTTCTTGAGTCAAAGGGTATGCTTTCGGATTTGAAAAGCATGGATTGAGATTTCTGTAAGCAAAAGAAGAAAGTGACATTTCTTGAGAAATTTGATGTTCGTGACAAGAACAAGAAAGCCTTGGTTTTCAAGGAGAAGATGACGGACAGAGATCAGCACAAGGGGCTGAAAAATTTTGAGCAGAGCAAGGTTGATTTGGACAAGGTTTTGATCCAAAAGGAGCTCGCGAGTAAAAGTCATCTCTCACAAGTAAAACACAGAGACCGACGTCGGTTAGAAAATCGACGTCGACATCTAGACAGGGACCAACGTCGGCTATGTGAAGACCGACGTCGGTGACTCTGGACAAGTAAACACCGGCGTCGGTTAGGGGGAACCGACGTCGGCGATGAGGTCAGTCGCATGGAACCGACGTCGATCGGGTGCAGACTGAGATGTGACCGACATCGGTCACTGAGACGGATTTTAAGCGGACAGCAAGCTATCAAGGAGTCTCAAATGCCCATATGGAGGATTGAAAGGGTAAGTAAGCCTCAAATTCGTCATTTTCCTTCTTTACACTACTTGTTGCTCATTGATGGTCAAGAACCAAGAAGTTATTAAAGAAGCAGAGCAGGTAGAATCCAGGAAACAGTGAGAGCTTGGCATGGATGAGGAATGTGATTCCTTGGAGAAGAACCAAATGAGAGTTTTTTGTGGAGTTGCTAGCTGGAAGAAAGCACTGGAAGACGAATGGATTTTCAGGATAAAGAAGAGTGGGAATGGACACGTGAGACGGAAGGCCAGGGTATATGGTCTTGAGTAAGCTGCAGGACAATGGAAGTTTAACCATTGTGTTTTCTTTACCAAGTTGGATAATATTAGCTATATTATCATGTTACTGTATGTTGTGCTTGTTGCAAGGTCACATATGCAGGGAGTTGCTGAACTAAAGGTAAAGTTAGTTCAGAGGTGTGTCATGAGGAATCTGGGAGTAGCAAGATTCTTTGGCATGAGTGTGTTTTAAAGACATGGAAGGTCACAGGTTGATTTTGTCTCCAGATGATTGTGTGAAACCGGTTAGCACGCTGATGGTTGAACATTTCTATGAACAGTGTCCTGATTTACATGATGAGGTTGAGTCCATGTGTACTAAACTTGAGTTTGCCCAAGCAATGGGTATTTTCAGTAAGTTCATGGTCAATTCGGAAAAGAAGCACTGGAGGGCAGTTCAGTGGATTCTCAAATATCTGAGAGGGACCAGCAGCAGGTGCACATGTTATGTAGGGTCAAGTTCTTTTCTACATGGGTTTGTAGATGCGGATTTGGTAGATGATTTGGATGACAGGAGGTGCACCACAGGATTTGTGGTGGTTGGTCTTCAAGAGAGATCTTAAAGAGGGATACAAAGCCAAGAAACAAACTAGATGATGTACAGGTACAGGTATAATTGCAGTTGTTTATCTCCAAGTGGAAGATTGTTAGGTTGTGGAGCTAAAAGCTTCACTGTATGCAAACATGGAGGAAGTTGCTGAGTGTCACAGTCACCGACGTCGGTCAGGCCAACCGACGTCAGTCATTGGTGAACAGGAAGCTACCGACATCGACAGGATCGGCCGATGTCGGTTGCCTGTGTGGTTTCAGAACTGTTCGTTGCACGAACAGTTAGTTTGTTGAACCGATTGTTTGCATGTAAAGACTATTTTGAGTCTTGAGCTGCGTGTCTAATTATTGTAAATTAGAAGTCTAAGTTATTGTTTAGTATGGGATATATTTATAGACCCATTGGCATGTATTGTAATTAGAGCAAGAAGGATTAAGGCAAGGAAGAGATCTTTTCAATTGTAAGAACAGGTTGATCTGCAGGTTGTTGCAAGATCAGGAAGAAGTTCTACATGGTAAGTAAGATCATTTGAGTTTCAAGTTGTTGCAAGTTCATGGAAGATCTACTTGAAGTAATTTGAGTACTTGTGTACTGGCAGTGTTATTACTGACTGGTTGGAGGTGAACAACAACTCTATGTTTGAGTTGTTTGTTGTGACCATTTTTTGTAAGAGAGTGAACTCTTGATTGAGAATTACTAGGAGCCCTTGAGGTGTGGGAAGCCTTATAGAGGTGTGAGAAGAAGTGGCATCTTCTTTATTGTATTTTCTTTTCGGATGAGTATTAATACAAGATTGTGTATTGTCTCTCATATTCTGTGTCATTTGTGAATTCTAGTTACTTGTTAATTCTGGTATAATTACGTGATTAGTTGCTTATACAAGGTAATCATATGTACTCTTATTGAGGAGTTGGATCCTGACAAGAACATAATTTGAAAGATATTTGGCAAAGGAAACCACTTGAGAAGTTGTAAATACATATCCCACAATATTTGGATCAAGGTTTTAGATATAGTCCTAGTGTTTTTGAGTGAATACCAACCTAATGAGAGAATGGACTTCACTCCTCTCCCTTGATAATAAAATGCAATTATATGATTTGTTATGGCCTTCTCTTGGTACAAGATGTGATGGCACAAGACTTGAAATGATGTTGATGTAATGTAGGTTCAATGTGGAAACTTCTTGACTGAATGTTCAGAACTCTTGATAATACTTGATGATTTTGTATGAGAGACTTGGTTTCTAATAGATATCAATAATTCAAAGGTATGTAGAGGTATCGAATGACTAAAGGTAGATTTGTATATATAGGACTCCCTATGACACTTCACACATAGGCTAACCCTAGAGAATAATGATAAGTGGTAATCAAGGCATGGGGACTCAGGCTAAGGTGGAAAATACCCACAAATTGATGAGGATCATAATCGATAGATTGTCGATTCTGACCAAAAGGGAAAAAAGGTTCAAAACAATGATCATTCTCAATGGAGGATGATTGACTGGGATCCTGGTGTTGACAACTATCAGATTTGAGGTGTTTATGAGGAAATATAGATGAGTCAAGGCTAAGGATAATCTAATGTAGATTGAAAGTGTCCAAAAATAATAAAATATCCCTAAATGCACCAGGTGTGAAAAATTAAGACAGAGACGCTATGAAAAAGGGTCTTGTACCAAAATTAGGTGTCTATAAATTTTTACATTTCACAAATTTATATTGATTAAATTTACTAATAAGTCAATAATAGTAATAAATAGATAAAATGACAAGTGTAAACTTCACACATCAATAACATGCAATACATTGTTTTATGTGTACAATATGAAGACCAAATCATAATTGTTTCTATCCCATCATACACTAGTGTGTCTCCTTGTATTATGGGAAATTATTTTTACATTAACAAGTAATGCATCTACGCATTCACAATGCAAATAAGTCTAATCATATTTAAAACAATAATATCATATGTAATTTCATAAAATAATATCCTACTATAATAAACCACGAGGGGATTCGATGGGAATATTTGATTTTGTGTGAATCTAGAGACATTAAATAGAAATAGACATGTAGTGTGGGTCTAGAAAATGAGTCAAATAAAACCCAAAAAATTAGGAGCGAACAGAAATTGCTCCCCAAAATTGTTAATTCACTCTTCAAGTACCATTAAGACACTCTCACAATACCGTCAATGCACTCTCATAGTATCGTCAATGGACTCTTTGAATACCATAAAGTCCCATTTTTTGTAACAGTCACACACGAAACAATTGATTTGACAACTTTATTCGTCACATCTAGCCAGGAGCGAATAGAGACTACTCCCTAGCCCTGTTAATTCACTCCCTCGATATTGTGAAGAAACTCTCTTAGTATTGTCAATGCACTCTCCCAATAACATGAATGAACTCTCTCAATACCATCAAGTCTCATTTTTGGTAATAAACGCACATGAAATAATTGATTTGATGGCTTTATTCCTCGTGTCTAGCCAAGAGCAAACAGAGACTGCTCCCTAAATCTATTAAGTCACTCTCATAGTATCACTAAGACATGCATCATCAATGAACTCTCTCGATACCAAGTCCCCTTTTTTTGTAGCAGACGCACATGAAACATTTGATTTGATGACTTTATTCGTCATGTCTAGGGCTCTAAAAACCTCACTCACTTTTCTAAAATTCCACGCAAATCTTTGGGAAATAGATCTCCTTCAAAACCTTAGTAGGGTAACCACTTCTAGGAAGGCCTTAAAAATGAGGGATGTATTCTCAAGCATGTGTTCTCCTTAGATGATTATTGTAAGAATCCTAGAATGCTTTTACAATTTCATAAAGAACATCCCAAGTATAATGTATGTTCAGCAAACAATGTAGTGAATGCAAAGCCTAACTCTATATGGATTTTCATGTTATCATGTATGTGTGGTAAAGAATAAATGCTTCATATATGCTTGAATGAATTGCTTTGGAACTTATACAATTGATCTCCAAATGGATTCCTTAAATTCATTCCTTGTGATCCATGTCATTTGTGCACGAATGCACCTATGTATTTATAGACTTCTCAAATTCAAATTATGACCCTATCGGCACACAAGTCAACACACAAAGGGCATGAAACACTGACAAATCAAGAACACATGACACATGGGACCCAAAATCAAGAACATGTGACACATAGGCCCCAAAACAAGGATCATAAGAGTCCACACCAAAACAATACATTACACAGTTCTAAGGCACCCAAACCATGTAATGTACGGTTCTAGATAAAATCCCAAAACCCTAAGGAAACATGGAGGGAGGAGGGAGAGAGGAATGACTGGGAAGAAGGTAGGGAAACATCTATAAACATAGGGGAAATGCACTAATATAAGCCTAATATGAACCTATAATCGAAAAATGAACAAGTACCCTTGAATAATGCAAATTTATGACTAATACCTACCCCATACCAAAATTAGGTGTCTACACTCCATCATGATGCATAGGGACTTCCACTATCTAATGACACACTAATACAGGGACAACGTCAAGTAAGCATTGTACTTGTTTATTTTGATGCTGCCATAAATGTTTTTGAATTTTAATCAATATTGGTGCATCAATCCCATAAACATGCACTAAAGATGGCCACGTACACGGATAATCATGGAATATATACAATACATAGAAGCAAGTTGACTAAGTTGGACTAACAATGCCCCAAAACATCGAAAAACATACCAATACATTGATAGATCGACATACAGACCAAATTAAAAAAAAAATAAAAAACTTCATTAAAAACCTTTACTTCACATATATATTTTAATTATACAATTCCTCAAAAACCTCCTCAACCATTTTACGAAGTTTATTTACGAAAATAGTGCACTAAAAACCTATGTGATACTAGGGAACGAAGGCTCAAATTGGTGTTTTGGGATTTACAAATTATTTACTTGGAATATCTCCATAAGCAACATCGTAGGCATCAGCATTGCATGCTCAAATTCTTTATTTTGTGTTTACAATTGTTTATGAGAAAGGATGTATTCTGAGAAATCAATCCATAAATAAGGTTATTTACATCAATCCACATATAAGATTATTTCCTTGTGCTTTGCAATATCGTATGTCATCACTTTTCAAACATAAGGGATCATTTGGAAGTTGATTTGGAAGTTTAAAATCAGTGTTGTATGGAGACACCTCTCTTACCATTAGTGAAAATTAATATTTATCTTGAAAATAGGTACTTGTCTTATAGACTTGTATTTTAATATTTATTTTTAATAAATTTTTAACTTTAAATATGATGAAATATTAAAAAGAAATTTTAATATAATTATTTTTATTTTTTATTTGACATGTAATTTTTTTGCTTTAAACAATAAATAATATTTTTCTTAGATTATATTATAGATTGTATAATATTTTTTCTTCTAAATTTTATACACACATTATGTTTTCACACTTTAAAATGATGTACTCTTCTCATCTCCCAATACTTGTACCAGTGCCATATTCACTTATTAATCATACACATGTGCAGGGTGGTATCAACAAATCAAATCAATTAATTTGTAAATATAAGTACACACCTAAACACTAAAGCGGGATGTTTGACAAGGTAATTATAATTTTTTTTTTTAATATCTTTCAAATAAAAGATTTTAAACTTGCTTAACATAAAACATGCTATTTATTTATTTATAAAATTTGAACTCGAATAAATTAACTTGTAATTGTAACAAAAATATATATATATTTAAATGATAAATTAATTTAAAGAAAATTATATATTTGCTAATTCAATTGTCCATAATGTTAGTTTAAAGTAGATCTAGGTTTTATGTTAATCTCAGAGATAATAAGATATTAAAAATAAATTTTAATATAATTATTTTTTATTTTTTTTATTGATATACAATTTCTATATTTTATAAAATGATTAAATTTTTTTTATGATATTTTTTTTCTCTAAATTTTAGATATATAGCTATTGAAAATGATGTATCTGTCAAATAGATTGTAATCTAATAATGAGAATAATGGTATAAAAGGTCTTACTCAAAGTACAAATTCCAGAGGATATCAAACCCCTAATATGTATAAAAAGCAGAGTTTCAAATAAAAAAATAATAGTGAAGATAAAGGCATAAAAGGTCTTACTCAACGTACAAATTCCAGAGGATATCAAACCCCTAATCCATATAAAAAACAAAGTTTCAAATAAAAAAATAATGTATGCATCAAATTACATAAATATAACAAATTAAATATGCATTAAAATATATCTTTAAATAATACATTCAGTCTAAAAAAAAATATACATTTGCTAATTCAATTGTAAATAATGTTAGTTTAAAGTGGATGTTAGGTTTTATGTTTTCCAAAAACACAATAATTTGACCCAGATTTTAAATTATTTGTCTTGAAAGGAATTTTTTTTTTTTTTAATTGAAACCCTGAAAAATTACACAGATTAGGTGACAGAATGCTTCTTTAGCTTAGATGTCAAGCACTAAAGGGTATCCATTCTGCCAAATTCATTCGAGGCATGATCCCTACCTCATCCTTTTTTGTATCTCCCGGGATGTGTACCTTGGTGGCTAGTTAGGCAGCACCTTTTACACCATCACCCTCATCATTAGACTACAACTCGCTTGATATGAAAAGAAATTTTAAACATGTCATAATTAAGTTTTGTATTGCAATGGACCTTTTTCGCAAGTTTTATATTTTTTTGGGTCTTAGACAACAATCATAAACCTTATAATAATTACTAATAATTTTTTATTATTATTATATAAATCTAGAATATTGAATTGTACATGGTTTTATGATTCACTTTAGCTTTTATTTGTCAAAAACAACTTAGCACAACTGATTAGGCCCTATACTTCCTCGCCCAAGATGGAGGTTTTGGCTTGAATTCCCCTTCTTCCGAGTTGTAGAGTTCTTCAGAGTTGTAGAGGGGGCCATCGATTTCAAACTGCAGTGTGGAGTTTTAAAATATTTTTTTCTAATTTAAAATTAATATTTTGATATAATTAAATATAATTTTGATGGAATAGATAATTCTTCTTCTTAATATTAAATTTAAGGTTTACTGTTCGTGCACCCAATACCTTCTGCTTACAAAGAGGTTTTAGGCTTTAATATAGTTGAAGGTGAATTTGATGGAATGTATATCCCTCCTGAACACTAGATTTAAAGATGTCTATTATTTGTGCACCCAATACCTCGAATGGATACCCTCTCCTTAACACTAAATTTAAGGAGGTCTATTATTCGTGCACCCAATACCATACCTGCAAGGCTTCAGAATCAGGATGTTTATCCTTCAATTTTTTAATCTAAAAAAAAAAAATCATGTTTGAAAGACAAGTATTTTCAGCAGCCATAACATTCTAACCACTCTTATATCGTACTGGCTATTTTTTTAAAATATGCCAATAAACACTGAAATTAAGTTAGAGATCGATGACACTAAGGGAGGGGAAAATGTAGTGTGGAACTGTATAAATTTATTCCAAAAAGTATGGAATGAATCTACGCCAGCCCTGCACTGCTTTTTTTCCCCTTCATTTAATCAAAACTAATAAACAATGCCAAAGGGAGCTAAGTCAGACTGGTGGAGAAAGCTAGCTAGCCCACCGAGGTTTGATTACATGGAGGTACCAAATAAGAGATTAGGCTCGGTGCTAGCACTTATTTGTATGAACTCACACAAGACCAGTTATTTGTTCACCCGGTGTTCTCAATCACTCTGCACTATCACACAAATTATACAAGACTCTTATAGATGCAATAGGACTTTAAATTGAGTGACATTCATTCATAAATTCAATAAACAGTGGCAAGCACTCTGAACTGTCACACAAATTAAATAAGATTTAGTCCGATGCAACTTGTGTTTCAACTAAGCAAATGAAGTCTAGAGAAGTCATGCAACTAAAAGATATTTTACTGCAAAAAAGGTATGCAAATACAATTTACAAAATTCCAGCATTAGCCTTCGCTGCCTTCAGTTTCAACAGGTGACAGGTAAGCTCTAGGGTCATCACTGTTGAGGGAGTCCTCTTCATAGATAATATTTATACCCTGAGTCGAGCCCTGTGTAGAAAGCTTCTCATCATGCAAGCAATTAGTCTCCTGAAAAGATTTTCTCGCCCCATTAATTTTCTGATGACCAATACACGTTTTCTCGTTTGTCAGTTCATGTTCATTTTCATGGTCACCTCTTGTTAAGACTGCATGGTTCTTGCTTGTGCAAGTTTGCAAGACTACTTCTGTACTTGAAAATTGAGGAATAACTGCAGCAGCAAAAGCAACTGAAACTCCTTCAACGTTCTCTACAGAACTCAACATGGGAGATCCACATGTTGAGCTGGTCATTTCTTGGACCTGTATGGAATCACGGTTTCCCAAATTAGATGTCTCGTGAAAACTAGAATGAGAAATTAAAGACTGTAAACCCTCAGAAACTGCAGTTTCAAGGATAGATTTTAAACTCCTACAATCATGTTTATCCACAGAAGGATCATAATTGTTTCCTTTTAGCCTTTTATTGGCTGAAAACACTTCAGTGGAGTACTTCCGAATTTTGGGCACAGCTGCAGACAAACTTTCTTTTACCAAGTTCAGGGCAGAGTGAATATTATTATGAATTGACCCGGATGGTGGCAGCGCAGCTGCAATCACCACAGGCACCATTTGTTCATATACAGGGGAAATGCCACTTTGAATCAGTTCGAGAGGGACCAACCCCTTCTTCTCCTGAAAGCCTCTCGTTTGCTCTAGATTTTGTTCATTGGTCCTATGATTACCATCGGTTTCAGCCTTCGCTCCTCGTGGTGATGTTTCATGAGCACCAAGATATGCATGCCCTCCAGGGTTGTTCTTATCTTCAGAGACAATCTTTATCCCCTGATATTCACCACTCTTGGAAATCTTGTCAGAACATTCTTTTTTGACCTCTGAATTGAACTCGTTAGCACACTGATTTTGAACGGTGGTCACATTCTCTTCTAATTTACAACTGTCAAAAATCAATGAGTTGGGATTTGGCAATATTGATTTCTCTGATGCTTTGCTTCTGCTTTGCGTTCGGCAGTCAAAGCAACAACAAATGACCCTACCATTTGACACACAGGCCTGCCGAATATGATGTTGCAGAAGGGCTTTGTGAACTGTTAGAGAAAGTTCATTCTTGAATATGACACAACAAATCTCACATTCAATATAATCAAACACTTTTGCTTCTTTAGATAGAGAATTTAGCCAATGATGTTTCCTTTTCATATGCATATCTTGTATATCACGATGATCCTCCAAGTGTTTTTCAAGTGCCTCGGGGTCCAATAACATTTCCTCACAAACAAGACACCATGTGGATAGCCAAATTGACTGATCCAGCCATCTTTTCCAGTTTTGTCCAGCTATTGATGAGTCACGAGCATCTTGAATAGTTTCCACTTTTTCTGTTTGTAACTTTGCATGCCGTGCTGGATTTGTGTGTTGGTAATCTTGATTTTCAGCACACAATGTGTGAGCATTGCCCAGTAAATGAAGCATAAAACATGGCCAGCTTTTGCACCATACCATGCAGTACATGCATATATACCTTGTGTTTTCTCCCTGTCCCATATCCTTCAGCTTCTTGCGTCTATTATTTAGACAGAATTTCTGCAAATGAAATTTGTGTTTATTCCCATGCAAATGGGCTTCTCGATCATTCACGTGAATGAACTTTAGTTCACAAACAAGGCAAGTGGATGCTCTCAATAACTTCATATGGACATTGGAAATCAGATGCATCAGAAAGTCATCCATGGCTTCACATTTAACCTCGCATAGAACACATTCTGGATTTATGATAACTTGGGAGGCATCAGATGATAATCCAGAAAGTATCCAAACAATCTCACTTAGTTCTGGCAAATTTTCTTTTGAGAATCTGACCTTGTGTGTCATGAACAGATGCAGCTCCAGAGCAATACTGCATTTGAACAAAAGGCCACATGGAGGGCACTTGTAAGTCTGATCAACAGATGCTGCTGCCTTTAAGTTGAAATCACGGTTCATCCGCCGTTCATGCCGAGAATCCTGCACATGAGCTTCTGCACATTTGATATCTGACATGTGTACTCGGCAAATTGTACACTGTGATCGCAAGCGTATATGTGCTTGTAGCTTTTTTATATGTGGGGCACTAACATTGTGATGCAATTGTTCCATAGGACCGATGTTGTTCACAAGACACAATCTGCAATATGATGTTTCTGAGATTCCAAGGTCCTGCAATCCAAATCATAAGCTTTTTATCATAAGAGGAATGAAAGCCCGTAAAACAAGACTCAGAGCCAAATTTGCATCGGTTTCCAGGGATTCCATGGAATTGCATGCAAGAATGATTAAAATCCAACAGGAAGATAGATAATGGAAATCACAACTTGCCATTTGCAAGTGACCTGTGCAAAGTCCTCTTCTTTAAAAAGAGCTAATGCAGAATATATGAACAATATACAAAGTACAAAATTTGCAGTTGTGGAAGTTTAAATGTAATTGTTGCTTTTGATGTTAGATGATGTAGCTTTATTCTGTAATGCAAACTCAGATTTTGCAGATTCTTAAACAGTTATGCATCTAAATCATAGTTTATGACTCATCTGGCTGATCCCATTCCGTCAGCATGAAAAGTAAGGCAACTACTAGAAGCTAATAGCTTTCAATATTATTGTTATTGGGCAATATGATAGCTAGATGATACATGGGCAAACCCTCTTGCTGGGTAGACAAAAGTGACAGAAATTGGGCTTTACCAGGCCCATACGGGTGTAATCTTTTATGGGGGACCCCCTGCTCCCATATGTATTAGATAATTCCAAGGGTCTCACGGTATCGCATGCAGGCCAGATTCCAATGGAATGGAGCCGTAGCGCACGCTGGGGATGGTGAACAGTGGTGTGAGCATAGGGGGTCCACCAGGGGTTGAGGTTAAAACTTGAAGGATGTTAAGAAGTCTGTGTGTGCATTGTGCCCTGAGCATCACCAGCTCAAAAACAATTATAAATGTAATGTTAAGAATCCAGCCACATGAAACAATAATGAACTGGTCAAAGGGGATACTGGACAACTAATCACGTTTTTTATAAAAGCTGAAAAGGTATCCATTAATCAGTATGGATTATATCTTTACTCCGAACTCCACCAAGTATATGCTTGGTTGTATCTTGCTGCAGAAATTAATGAGAGAACAGAAAATTATTAAATTCAAAAAAGTAATTTCAAATAGATTAAACTAGACCACAACGTAAACCATGAGGTTAAAAAAAGGTCAAAAAAAAAAAAACATATTTTGACCCAGCTTCACAGAATTGCTTGACAGAACCTCCTGTGAAACAGTCATTTATTTAGATAAATCATAAAGCTTAACAATAAAGACATAAATGGAGTCTATATATAAATTATCAAGGCCATGCACATCCAAATTGAGAACATTGTCTATCATCTGCAGCATATGATGTGTACTTGTGGTATTTATGCTCCTCTCACAGGCCAAAACAGGGATCTGACCCTTGTTCCTTTCTTCTCTGCATGCCTCCTTGCTTCTCTCATTGGGATTTGTCAAATCATTAGTAGATTCCAAGGCCTCTCTTCTAATTCCTACCACCAAGTCGGGAGCCTTGATCATCTCACACTCATTGGTAGGAGACTCTTCAACCATAATTAATATAACCTTCTCCTCTTGTGTTTGCTATTCCTCAATTGGAATTGCTTCCCCAAACTTCTAGCTTACACCTAGTTGATTTATCAGCATTTTACAATAGCTGCTTTCATGAAAGTTAAGTTTCTCATTAAGCTCCTCCAATGTCGATTCATTTTTCTCAATTGGCTCATTCAGTGTTCTCATTTGACCTCTCTACTACCGGTTGACACAATGCATCCAGTTAGATCTAGCTGGTATGTTGCTTGGTTTTTCTTAGCAACCACATAGAACTGATCAACAATTTGTGCTTCATGCCCTACGATGAACTATTCCTTGACTCTTCTGATCCATCACCTGAGATATGGGTTCCTAATTCCTCGACCTTGTTGCTGGCAACCACTTACAGCGTGTGCTGAAAACTTGCCCACACTCTTCCCAACAATCAACTCAACCATCTCGACTGCCTATTGCAGTATCTCATGCAAACTTCCCTTCAGCACACTCCAAATTCGTCACCTTGGTGGCACATACTACACTTTGGGTATTGAGAAATCCCACATGGGTCAGTAAGTGCCAATGAGATAGACCAAATGAAGGAATGCAACTACTTTGATTTGGCCATGTCTAGAACTTGTTGCAGCAATCTTTCAAAAAAGTTCCAAACTTACTTTCCATAATTGTATCGTAATTTTCTTATACCTTTGACTGGAGAAAATGGGAAGATATGTTGTAGAACAAGAGGTGAGAACCTGTATTCCTATCATTCTTCTCTTCATAATTTAGGAAGCATACCACGCTATGGGACACTCTGAAATACCTTTGGGAAACAATTCCATCTCAAGTCCAAGACCATATAAAGTTTGTTTTTACACCTTGTTGGCAGTTCATAGAGATGTTCCAAGATATTAGGATTCACACGATACATACATTTTATTTACTGCCTATCCAAATCAGTTACCAAGTTCGAATCTAGGGGGACCAAAAACACATCAACTAGCTTGTACTAACAACCACCGTTTTCTCAGCCACAATGCATGAAAACGGAACTCAGTATGAAGATGGAATTGTTTTACTGCTGTATATTGATATTATGTAAATAAGGGTTTTCCATCCAACAAATGAATGGGGGATCGACACTCCAGAGTCCAGGTATGTCCTTGCATATACATAAATGATGATGACACTGTCCAAAAATATGAGGGTGCAACTTGTAGGGGTGGGTTAGTAGTCAAAGCAAATGAAGCGTTCCAAACCATTAGAAAAAATAATTTTAATCCCTCTTTAACTTTTTAAGAACAAATGCATCAAAAAAATAAATACATCAAAAGGCATCTCCCATTCCAAGGAACGATTACTTATCATGTGAACGGTGTTACAGCAACTAATATAAAATATTACATACAACCATTTAACTTATTAAAATCTACGCTGCAGGAAAATGCCCCAGGGGGTCTACACTCAAGACATGTCCTTGCATATACATAAATGATGATGACACTGTCCAAAAATATGAGGGTGCAACATGTAGGGGTCGGTTGGTAGTCAACAAATGAAGCTTTCCAAACCATTAGAAAAAATAATTTGAACCCCTCTTAACTTTTCAAGAACAAATGCATGAAAAGTTGAATACATCAAAAGGCATCTCCCATTCCAAGGAACGATTACTTATCATGTGAATGGTGTGTGTTACAGCAACTAATATAAAATATTAGATACAAACATTTAACTTATTAGAATCTATGTTGCAGCGAAATGCCCGCCTGCTGTTTCTGCCCGGAAACATTTCTAACGCAGAACTGCTCCAGAAATGTGCTGGAAATGCCCAAGCATGTGCTGAAAACATCCAGAAACTTTCTAGATGTTTCCAACACATGCCTGGGTGTTTTTGGCATGTTCCCAGAGTGTTTCTGTGCTAGTTCTGGACATTTCTAGCACATGCCTGAGCATTTCCGGGGCGTTTCCGATGGCAAACTCTTTGACCAAGTCAAAAAAAAACAGCCAAAACATTAAAAAAACCCTAATCGTCTAGAATATACTATGTTAAACTTATATAAACACACTCAATGCAATTTTACAAACACGAGGAATTTAGAAAGCATCCATTGCAACAAGAAATTTCATCCAAAGACTATTGACTTGAATGCTTCTGCAGCTACTCTCGCCCAACTTTCATTACATAGTGTCAATGATGACAATCAAGGGACTTCTACACATGGAATGGCAAGTGGAGCTAGTGGTAGTGCCATTCATGATTATGAGGACAATCTAGATGTTTTATTCTAGATCATAATCATTTGAATTTTGAATGTACATTTTGTCTTTGAAGTTTGAACATGGGCTATAACACATGATATGCCACATGAGTCATGAACATGTGAAATTTTAAGCATGTTGAATGTTTTGAACTTTCATGAATACTATATTTTTTTTAATTGTTTTATCTTTTATGGACTAAAAATGTGTATCGTACATTGTTTTTATATGTATTTATATTTTTATTGTATATGTGCGTACGTTTCCAAACCAAGGATTTTTGAAAATCCAAATTTCTGGGTTTCAGACCCATTTCTGTTTCCTGGCAATGTAGATTAGAATGCTTCGTGAAAATCTACAAGACAAACATTGAACTTATTAGAATATTTTGTGAAGATCTAGTATGCCACCCTGTAGCTGACAAACAATCTTCAAGGATTTCTAAATAAAAGTAAAACTGAAATCTGTGACAGGTTCATTGAGAAAGCCTTTCTCCTTTAAAAAATATGCTTCCAAAAAATAACAAGTTTTACAAATCATTGTTCTTGGATTACCATTTTTGGCCAATTTGTACTATACTTTTTAAGTCTTAGTTCAGTACCGAGTACTACATACATCCCAACTTCTTTCCATTATATGATCTGTTAGGTTGTGGAGCTAAAAGCTTCAACTGTTTGCAGACATGGAGGGGTTGTTGAGTGTTACAATCACCGGCGTCGGTCAGGCCAACCGACGTCAGTCAGGGGTGAACAGAAGGGCAACCGACATCGGCAGGAGTCGGCCGACGTCGGTCATCTCCAGTCAGACAGGGACCGACGTCGGTCCCCTGTGCGGTTCCAGAACTGTTCGTTGCACGAACAGTTAATTTGTTGAACTGATTGTTTGCATGTAAAGGGTATTTCGAGTCTTGAGCTGCGTGTCTAAATTAAGAGTCTAAGTTATGGTTTAGTCTGAGATCTATTTATAGACCCATTGGCATGTATTGTAATCATGAGCAAATAGAGGAAGGCAAGGTAGATCCTTCCAATTGTAAGAACAGGGTGATCTGCAGGTTGTTGCAAGATCAGAGAGAAGTTCTACATGTGTAAGTAAGATCATTTGAGTTGCAAGGTGTTGCAAATTCATAAGAGATCTACTTGAAGTACTTTGAGTACTTGTGTACTGACAGGGTTATTACTGACTGGTTGGAGGTGAACACCAATTCTGTGTTTGAGTTGTGTGTTGGGACCGTTTTTGGTACGAGAGAACTCTTGATTGAGAATCACTGTGAGCCCTTGAGGTGTGTGGAAAGCCTCACAGAGGTGGAAGAAGAAGTGGCATCTTCTTTATTGTATTTTCTTTCTGGATGAGTATTAATACAAGATTGTGTATTGTCTCTCATATTCTGTGATATTTGTGAATTCTAGTTACTTGTTACTTCTGATATAATTCCGTGTTTAGTTGCTTATACAAGGTAATCATATTGTGCTCTTATTGAGGAGCAAGATCCTGACAAGTGAAATCATAGTTTGTTGTTCTTGATTCCCCATCAATTGGTATCAGAGCATGTTTGTTGTTCTAGATTACCTGACAAGTGGTATCAGAGCATGTTTGTTGTTCTAAATTCCCTGACAAGTGGTATTCGAGCATGGGAGATCAAGGTCAAAGATAGGCAGGAGATCCAAGTCCAGATATGGCAAAATATCCTGCTGAAAATGTGGAAAGCAAGGGCATCTAAAGAAAGATTGCTGGGTGAATGAAGATCAGCATGGACATGAAGAAGCTGATGTTGCAGATTTTGTTGCACAGGATGCTCTGGTATGTTCCTTAGATAAAGTAGAATCTTGGGTTTTAGATTCTGGTGCCTCTTTCCATGCATCCCCAAATAGGAAATTTTTTCATGAATATGTCCAGGGAGATTTTGGAGAAATTTATTTAGGCGATGGTAACCCTTGTCAAATGGTTGGCAAAGGGAAAATGAAGCTGAAATTGCAGACAGAGAACACATGGGTGTTGAAGGAAGTCATGCATATCCCAACCCTGAAGCGAAACTTGATTTCTGTTGGAATGTTGGGTGATGAGGGTTGCACAATAACTCTCACAGCGGACTCTTGGAAAGTTACCAAGAGTGCACTTGTTTTAGCAAGAGGTAAGAAAATAGGTACGCTTTATCTATCTACTTGTATTACTGATTCTCCTTCTGGTTTATCTACTTCAGCTATAGATTCGAAGATGTGGCTTAATAGGCTTGGTCACATGAATAAGGAGATGCATGTTCTTGAATCAAAAGGTATGCTTTCGAATTTGAAGAGCATGGATCGAAGTTTTTGTAAGCAAAAGAAGAAAGTGACATTTCTTGAGAAATCCGATGTTCGTGACAAAAACATGTAAGCCTTGGTTTTCAAAGAGAAGATGACGGACAGAGATCAGTGTAAGGGGCTGAAGAATTCTGAGCAGAGCAAGGTTGATATGGACAAGGGTTTGATCCAAAAAAAGCTCGCGGATAGATGTCATTGCTCACAAGTAAAACACAGAGACCAACATCGGTTAGAAAACCGGCGTCGACATCCAAACAGAGACCGACGTCGGCTATGTGCAGCCCGACGTCGGTGACTCAGGACAGATAAACACCGGCGTCGGTCAGGGGAACCGACGTCGGCGATGAGGCAGTCGCATGGAACCGACGTCGGTCGGGTGCAGACTGAGATGTGACTGACATCGGTCACTGAGACGGATTTTGGGCGGACAGCACGCTGTTAGGGAGTCTTAAACGCCCATATGGAAGACTGAAAGGGTAAGTAAGCCTCAAATTCGTCATTTCCCTTCTTTACACTACTTGTTGCTCACTGATGGTCAAGAACCAGAAAGTTATTAAAGAAGCAGAGCAAGTAGATCTAGAAAACAGTGGGAGCTTAGCATGGATGAAGGATGTGATTCCTTGGAGAAGAACCAAACGAGAGTTTTTATTGGAGTTGCCAGCTGGAAGAAAGCACTGAGAGACGAATGAATGTTCAGAATAAAGAAGAGCAGGAATGAATACATGAGACGGAAGGCCAGGGTATATGGTCTTGAGTAAGCTGCAGGACAATGGAGGTTTGACCATTGTGTTTCTCTTTACCAGGTTGGATAATATTAGCTACATTATCATGTTTCTGTATGTTGTGCTTGTAGCAGGGTCACATATGCAGAGTTGTTAAACTAAAGGTAAAATTAATTCAGAGGTGTCATGAGGAATCTGGGAGCAGCAAGATTCTTTGGCATGAGTGTGTTCTAGAAACATGGAAGGTCACAGGTTGATTTTGTCTCCAGATGATTGTGTAAAACCGGTTAGCACGCCAATGGTTGGACAGTTCTATGAACAGTGTTCTGAATTCACATAATGAGGTTAAGTGCATGGTATGTACTAGACCTGAGTTTTTCCAAGCAGTGAGAGTTGTCAGCAAGTTTGGAGCCAATTCGAAAAAAAAGAACTGGAAGGCAGTTCAGTGGATTCTCAAGTATTTGAGAGGGACCAGCAGCAGGTGCACATGCTATGCAAGGTCAAGTTTTTTTCTACATAGGTTTGTAGATGCGGATGTGGCAGGTGATTTGGATGACAGGAGGTGCACCACAGGTTTTGTGGTGGTTGGTCTTCAAGAGTGATCTTGAAGAGGGATACAAAGCCAGAAAACAAATTAGATGTACAGATACAGGTACAGTTGCAGCTGTTTATCTCCAAGTGGGAGATTGTTAGGTTGTGAAGCTAAAAGCTTCAACTGTTTGCAGACATGGAGGAGTTGCTGAGTGTCACAGTCACCGGCGTCGGTCAGGGCAACCGACGTCGGTCAAGGGTGAACAGAAGGGCAACAGACATCGGCAGGAGTCGGCCGACGTCGGTCATCTCCAGTCAGACAGGGACCGACGTCGGTCCCCTGTGTGATTCCAAAACTGTTCGTTGCATGAACAGTTAGTTTGTTGAACTGATTGTTTGCATGTAAAGGCTATTTCGAGTCTTGAGCTGCGTGTCTAAATTAAGAGTCTAAGTTATGATTTAGTCTGAGATCTATTTATAGACCCATTGGCATGTATTGTAATCATGAGCAAATAGAGGAAAGCAAGGTAGATCCTTCCAATTGTAAGAACAGGGTGATCTGCAGGGTGTTGCAAGATCAAGGAGAAGTTCTACATGTGTAAGTAAGATCATTTGAATTGCAGGTTGTTGCAAGTTCATGGGAGATCTACTTGAAGTACTTTGAGTACTTGTGTACTAGCAGGGTTATTACTGACTGGTTGAAGGTGAACACCAATTCTGTGTTTGAGTTGTGTTGGGACCGTTTTTGGTAGGAGAGTGAACTCTTGATTGAGAATTACTGGGAGCCCTTGAGGTGTGTGGAAAGCCTCACAGAGGTGGAAGAAGAAGTGGCATCTTTTTTATTGTATTTTCTTTCTGGATGAGTATTAATACAAGATTGTGTATTGTCTCTCATATTCTGTGTTATTTGTGAATTCTAGTTACTTGTTACTTTTGGTATAATTCCGTGTTTAGTTGCTTATACAAGGTAATCATATTGTGCTCTTATTGAGGAGCAAGAACCTGACAAGTGGAATCATAGTTTGTTGTTCTTGGTTCCCCATCATGATCTTCACTTTGGGGACAAAACCAACAAAGGAATGGGTCACATGGAGGGAGCTATGGCTCCTATTTTAAATGATAGATAGATATAGATTTTAATAACACCCACGAGACCAAAACAGTCTATCGAACACCAAGAACAAAAAGCCTAACCAAGGGAGTCAAGAAGCTGCTGGAAAAAGAGAAATATTTGCACAGCTGGACCCTAGTTCGAAACCCTGCGATTGGTCTGCCTCTGAAGGTTCATTCTCTTTTTGTGGATTTTGGTTAGAAATTCTTTGTTTTTTTCAATGCTTTCTCCTTCAAATATAGTGGACATAGACACCCCCTTAGGCTGTCCAAGTATCTAGCTCTGATGTCATCATATGCGAAGCACTCCATGGCATAGTGCCATTTCATCTCAACCATACCTAATGTGCAAAAAAGACGTGTCCTCTCTTCCCACTTTTCTTTTAGGATCTTCCACCTACCCATCTCATATCGAAGTTGGTGTGATCCAGTTCTTAATTGAGCTATGAGCATCTTCAATCTCCATTTGATTTTTGCCCATGGAGGTTTTTGGCCATGCTCATAAGCAAAGTTAAACTTGGTCATGTAGTATTATTCATTTTTCCTCCCGATTTGCTTTGTCCACATGCTTAGTTCAAACTTTTCCCTCACATAGTTCATCTCATGAATGGTGGTTGGGCATTCATGTATGTTAATATACCACTTATCCATCCATAGTTTGTGTTGTTTCATCCACATCTTGTTTGTTTTGTTCAACTCTTCTTTAATTACTGTCTTTGGCCACCTTTCCTCCTTCATGCCCTCTAATTTCTTTATGTAGCCTAGGAAACTATCATAGCCACTACTACTGAAAAAATACTTGTTTCTACTAGGATTACTCGTATGTAACTGATGCTTTAATCTTGAAGGTACTTGTAATTAAATGTTTCTGAATTCTCTCAATTTGCCTCCACTTTAGTCCTCACATACTGCTGGCCTAAAGTCCACATCCATAGAGTGCCACTGGAACTATTAGTATCCCAAACAAGACCTTGGTGGTCATCCAATCCTACAAATCAGCATCTTTGCATCTATTTTGAAGAGTATAGCACTCTCCACCTTCCTTGGATTCTCTTCGCTATGCATATTTCCCATCTGAGCTTGTTAATGAAATCAAGCCCTAGGCACTTGTATTCTAAGACTATCTCGAGTGGACTTCCCTCAAATATGAAGCTTATATGCCTCTCTTTTTTTCTATGTGAGAAGATCAAAATCTTAGTTTTGTTAGTATTGACTTGCATTTTGACCTCTTTGAAAAAGAGTTCTAAGGCTTTCAAATGTGATATCTTAAGCTTTGAGTTGTTTTTGCAGTTAAAATAAGATCATCTGCATCTAGGAGTTTTATCACATAACTACCTATGTGGACTCTGCCACCCCCAAACTATCTATCAATTCTTCCAATATGACAATATAGAAAGCAAATAAAGTGGGTAATGTAGACACCTAAATTTGGCCACCAATGGCTTCATATCCGAATTTAGACCAATCATTGAATATCTAGCCCAAGAATTTTTATTAGTCTTGAATTTGGGTTCATAACTTTGCATTAAATCAATTTGGCCTATTAAATCAATTAAACAAGGCAAATACACACATTGAACTAATCAAAATCAAACAAATGACCAAACGCCTAAAAATAATTAATTAACTTGCACACCCTAATCAAAATCAATTAACAAGTTAAATCAATTTCAAATCCTAATTAAGTTCACCCATGAGCTAATAAATCAATTACTAAAAAGGAAATTCAAGAGCATCTTTCCTTTGTGAGTTGTCATTTTTGGAAATATCTAAAAGAATATCCTAGGAATATGTCAAACTCAACTAAAATTAATAAACTCAACCATGATTGTGAGTTGTCACTTTTGAAAAATATCTAAAAGAATATCCTAAGAATATGTCAAACTCAACCAAAGTTAATAAACTCAACCAAAGTTAAACTCAACCATAGTCAGATTTAACCCATTCTAAGGGATTTGAAAACCTATAAAAGCAAGCCTAGAGCTCTTCATTTTGAGAGCTCAATCAAAGTAGAGTTATAATGCAAGAATAAATTCATGAAGCTAAAAGCCTAGTGTTATAATGTTGAAATTGAGCCAAGCCATCAATCAACCCAAGCATTTAACAATTGTGCATAGAGGAGATGATGTTAGCCATATGTCATTCATGACGACTTCTTATGCATAATCCGAGCAAGTCAAACGAAAAAATCATTTGGAACTCTCAAGGAAGGTAAAGATTGTTCTTTGCATTTTAGTTGGATTTTCAATTGTTATTTGTTCATTAAGCTCCCCCTAAGATCTAAGCTTAGAAATGTTAGTATGTTAGTGTGTTGATTTCATGGTTTTATGGACTAACACTTGATCTAACCTCCTCACTTTGTCAAATTCTTTGATCACAAATGACACACCCGATGGGACTATCTTCATGAAAGCGCAACCCACAAAATTTTTTGTATTTCATAGTTTTAATTTTTTTTTGTTGTTTTTGTTTTGAGTAAAAATGACCAATAAAAAATTCATAACTTTTTAATTACTTAACATATTTTTCTAAATTTTTGCATGCATATAGCTAAATATGTCATTGATATGCTCTAAAAATTTCACAAAAAAATTCTTTATATTTTAAGAATTATAGTTCTTTTAGTGACTGTCACTTTCTGTTTTTTAATTTTCTGGTAAATATGGTTAGTAAAGAGATAATAAAAAAAATTATTCACTGATTTGACTTGAATTTTTGCAGAGAAGTGCACCCTGGACTTATAAATAACCTCCAAAAAATTCGTGACAAATGGATGTACAGTTTAAAAGTTATGGCAAAATTACTAACTGCAGATTTTTATGATTTTTGTTTGGTTTTCTTATTTTTTACCTTCTAACTTGTTTGCATGTTTCATATGTTTATTTTATTTCTTTTTGAGTTTTTTATTTATATTTTTGCTAACCTTTGCCTAACCTGACATGTTTGTTTTTTGGGGGTTTTGCCTTCGGGTTGATAGATTTAACCCTTCAAAGTTGCTTGTCTCATTTGATAAATAAACTTCAAGGCTAAACGAAGTTCTGACCATTTCTTTGTAGGCCCTATTTGGAGAAAACCATTTCAATCTAAATTAGTCTTTTCAAACTTCATTTGGATGTCTAAAACAAACAAAGAATCCTTCATTTTGGTGTTTAAAAAACCTTTTTAGAGGGTTTTATTGGTTAAGTTTTTGTAGTTTCTTTCAAAGTTCACAACTTAAAGCCAAGGAGTTAAAAGAACACCACCACACATTTTGTTTAGTGCTATAAAATTGAATATACTTCAAAAAAATTTGCAAGTTGTTTTCATTATTTGTTTAGTCTAATTTTTTTTAGTAAATAGGGAGTTGTGCGTGTATGTTCTCGCATCTGTCCCCTTTAGAGAACTTTTGGGATCAAAAACGCCAACTTCTTTTTGAGTGGTTTGCAATTATTTCCATTTACACTTCTTAAAGCCAAGGAGCTAGTAACGAATCTAATCAAACACTTTCACTTAGGTGCAATGAAATTAATTTCAATTATTTGCAAACTTGCTTGTTGATTGTATGTTTTTGTAAAAAGAGACGTGCGTGTATGCTCTCTCATTCGTCTCCTTTAGAGAACTTTCGGGATCAAAAGCGTCATCTCATCACACTTTGAGCCTAGTCCAAGGGATGGAAAGAATGTCGTTTAAAGCCCTCCCCAAAAACTCGCAATAGTATTGGGTGATCTTGAGGTGACCATAAAGTCTTTCTATTGTGTCATTTATTTCATGTATCTTGGCTTGTGAAGGCGACTTCATTACCTCTCACGAATTCTTTAGAGAAGCTTTGACCCAAGGTTTCATTTCCCAGCACTAACTTCAACCACTTCCACTAGGATCGGAGGTTTGAAGAGTTAAACCACCTTCTAGTGTTGGAGTTACACACAAGATGTATCTGCACATTGGACATTGCACTATACTGAGCAAGAAATGGATGTAGTGGTTGCAAAAAAAGCAAGACCTTTTTGCAACAAGCCAAGTGTCGCGGACACCTAATTAAAATGCATTTCTTTTGCATCGTTTGGCGCGAGTCATTGTGCAATTGATCCATCTAGAACGTTCATAAAACAATTAGTTTAGTCAACCCCACATTGCCATACCCTTGCTAGGATTTGGACGATTATACTTAGTGTATTTTGATCATTTTTGCTTCGTATGTTTTGAGACTAAAACTTTTTTTGTTTATAACCATGTCAAAAACCAGTTTGTTTATACGTCACTCCTTGATCAAAAAGACGTTATGCTGACCATTTTACACCACACTTGTGCCTTGCAATTTTTGCTAAACTTATTTGTGTGTGTCAATTGACTAATATGAGCAATGTTATGCTGCCCAAATCATACCAAACCATTTTACCTTAGAGTCTTTGAAACATGATATTGATCACATCATTCGAACATGATAACGCCATTATGCTGCTCAATTTGTTTCAAGACTTGTTTACCATTGCACCAAAAACAGTTTGTTTCAAAATCAATCACATATACCATTTGGACCTTTGTCTTGTGTCGTCATGCTATCCAATTTTGTCTAACTTGTTTGATAAAATCTTAGTTTTCAATTACCTTTGTCAAGTTTGGATTCAAACATTGATTTCTGTTTAGGGCTCAATTTGTGGGGCTGATACACAAATCTTTCTCTTTTGGGTTGCATAACTTCGATTAATTGATTACCCAAATTTAAAAACTATTGATGCTTTGTTTGTTCAAAGCCTATCCTCATTATTATATGCCTTTATTTGAGAAAACAGTCTTTTCTCCAAAATCTTTTTCCCTTATGCCTTATGCCAACTGATCATGTTTATGTTTGATTTCGTGTGTCGGATCTATGTCAAAGTTGTTTCCAAACTTGTTAGATTAAATCCAATCACATCATGCCTTTGTTTCAAGCCTAGCTTTTGACGCCATTTGGTCAAAAGTCCTAGCATACCCTGTTTGAGCTTAGCTTTTGACTCCGGGTTTGGACAAAAGACCTAGTGACTCTTTTCCCTTTCTTAGTTTAGACCTTATTTGAAACACTTTGACCTAAACTTTTGACATGCCGATTTTTATTCAGACACTTGACCTTTGTGCGTATGACATTTGACGTTAGATTGTTTTATGCGAAGTCTTAGCACAAACCATTTTGGAGATACAGCTCCATGATCAAATCATTGTTTGGAGATACAGCTCCACTTTCGACCAAGCTAGATCATGTTTGAACCCTTTATCCTTTGGACATAATTTTTCAGAGTTCGCAGAACTCTAAGCCTTTTTATTTTTCGAGCTTTCTTCATTGATGCGGATATGTCTAGTTAAACTTATGGTGGAGTCACGTACAATTCAAACTATGATAGAATGGCCACACAAAATGGCTTTGATTTTTATGGCTTTATTCAAGACCCCTTTGATGATAATATGGTTTGTGAGACGGAATTTTATCCACCTTACACAAATCAAATTGAAGACCAAAGTCAAGACCTCAACTGAAATGATATGGTTGGTGAGAAGGAATTGGGTGTAGACCTCTATGATGAGGATGATTTCAAGACAAATTCATACCCTCCTTACAATAATCCATTTAGGGACCAAAAACAAGAGCCGATTTACAATCCAACTCAAGACTCTAACTGAGGTGATATGGTTTATGAAGACTTGGATGCTTTGGCTTATGCAAGCAATCAAGCTCCACGATGCCCTACCATTTCTATTCTAGGACCCCATCCTTTCGCTTGTGCAAGCAATCAAGCTCTACAGTGCCCACCCATTATCCAACCGCCAGCCATTCCTCATATAGTGCCTATCATTCCCCACTTTAGAAAACCCCAGCCAATCCAACCCAAATATCAACCAATCCAATTGCGATCCCAACCGATCATTCAACCTAAACCTCATCCAATCATTCAGCCTCAGCGTATCATCCAAACAAAACCTCAACTGAGCCAATCATTTGAGGATCAAGCTGTGACCAAAACTGGTATTTTCCAACTCATTGGAAATCAAGGCCAAGAGAACCAACCGATCCAAGATGTTTTTGTCGAACCAATCATGTGTGACAAGTCAACCTATGATGAATCACCTTTCAATCCTATACCTGTTATCGAGGAGTCTCATTATGATGAGACTGTCTTTGCTGAATCACTTATTAATTATTATCACTGCCTTTGAAAAAATCATTACCTTGACCATATACCTGTTTTCCAAGAGCCTCCTATTGACAAGCCAGTCTCTAAAGAGTTGTCTCTTGACCTTTTTTCCATCCTAGAGGAGTCTCATTATGATAAACCAGTCCTTGTAGAGTCTGTTATGCCATCACAGGTCATTACTTGTCTAATACCAAACATTCAACAAGACATCATCATAATAGAGTATCCATCAGATGAAAAATCAGAATCAGAGTTAGATTCCACTCTTGAACTGACATCAGATTTAGCATCGAAAACATAATCAACATCAATCTTGACCTCGAATTTAGAGTCCCTTGAGTTTGAATCAGATTCAGATACAGAATATGTTCATGATTGTTACAACATTGATTATGCATATCTAGCAGATCAGTACGAATACATTTGTGATCCTTCTACTATTTTTGAGGATAATTACTTGGGCATTGACACAAGTTCTCCTAGTATATTCTACGAGGATTGTGCAGCCTCTTCCCATTCCATTACCGTTCCACATACCATTACCACCAACTATCATAGACATATCATTAACATTCCATCTCCCACAAATGTCAATTGGGACCCACAAAATCATACCTTGTTGAACTGCATCCATGGCAACATACCAGAGGAAGAAAAGCAAGGAGGCCAAGACCACAATCATACAGTAGAAGAATGCTCTCTTAGTGAACCCTGTTTGAAGGCGCTAGGGGGCAATCAAAGTCAGAACTCAGCGTCTTCTAGTGAAACCTTTTCAGAAGCGCTAGGGGACAATCAAAGTCAAAAGTCAATGTTACTTAGTGAAACCTTCTTGGAGGCACTACAGGACAATCAAGACCACTTCATTGGTAGAAACCTCTTCAAGGCACCAATAACTGAGCATAAACTTTCTTTAAAGCTCGATGAAGACAAAATCAAAGATCAAATCAAAATAGCTTCCTATCTATAGCCTAATCAAATGGTAGCTATTCTCAAACCTAAACAACATAAAAATTTGGTGGTTTTATTGAGAGAATATTCATAAGTCTTCGACCCCGTCACATTCAAAATTATGTCAAATCCGGAATCAACAACATTGTGTGTGCTTAAAAATTTCAATCTTCATTTGTTTCCCATCCATTATACATTCCATTATCCTCCACCATTATATTTTATAAACAAACCTATCAACCAACATTTATCCATATTTACCATCCATGGTCGCACTTTCCTTTGTAGAGGCTACGAGGATATCTTATCTCGACACTTGAAGGAATCAGAATCAATGACCAACAAAGATCATATCAACATTCTTGACATCTAAATCTGCAGCAAGTTCTTGATAAAGCAACTATTTAGACGAGGTGTGGGCTAGCAATTTACATGATTGACTATTCTGGTTGTATCATTTGTTGATCAGAATGTGCATCTCCACTTTAGCAGGAACAATAGAATCATTTATCATACCCAGGCCAGAACCAAACATATACCATACCATTTCAAATTGCCAATCCTTTTGCCATTGTCGCATATCCTAACCCTTCACCTTATCACTTGGGGGCAACCCTACTATCATTTTATCCAATCTATCAGACCAATCACTATCATAACCAATCATTATCCTCAAATCAATATCAGACCATCTAGCCATTCCATTCCTACTTGACCAAACATGTTTTGAATCCTATCAACCTAACCTGTTTGACCTTGGTTCATCCATTGGTTCACATTTTCAGCATACAAAATTAGACCAGTTTCAACAGTTTTTTCAACCATTTCAGACAAAGACAGTATTTTGGAGCAGTATGATAGAAGTCTTGGCAGTTGCATCCTTCGTTTCTTATTCCCTTCTTATCAAGTTTGTTTATGTGACCCTGATTATATCCCCTGCTAGGGCAAATCTGTGAAGACCCCTAGTCCCCTCTTAAAACAACTCTATGAAATACTGGTGAATTTTTTTGTATGTTTTGTTTGTTATTTTTTTTTTTGATATATATATATGATTTTTATGGGGTTTTGACATAAAAAGCAATGCATAAACGAAAAAAGCAACTTCTAAACTAAATCAATATTCAGAGACAATACATATTGAATTGCAATTGCAAGAATCAAACTTATTTATGGCTATCTTGGCCCGAACTAATACATGCATCCCGAAAATCTGAAGAAACGTCACAGCTCCAATGGCTGGGCCAAAAAGCAAGTATAACAGTCTGAAAACAATTTAGAAATCTGCACTTTATCCTCTTATCATTCAGCCATAATGACTGCCATAACGTTGCTCTTCAAATCACACTTCCTTTGGATTTTTTTCTAAGCCTCCTATGCTAGAAATCGCACCCAATAAGAGTAGCGCCTTGTGCTGGTTTAGAATCTCAGATTACATGAGTACGGCCTTAGGAATGGAGTATGATGCTATTATGAAACTCTGAAACAATTACCCTGAACGTTGAAACCCTTGTCTGGAAATAACTTAGAAATCCTAAATCAATTTGCACAAGTAGAACTTCTAATTGAAGCTCTCAACTGGCCACTTTCACTGGATATCTAACCACCTCAGAATGGCTGCTCACAGAAGAAGAAACGTTCTCCAATGGCTGGCTGAAGACTGAAACCCTTGGCTCCTTTCTTGCAGAGAGAACTTCATAAAAATCAAAACAATAACACCATCCAATCCCCCAAGTGAAAGGAGAGCCTTGCTTATATAGCTTCTTTAACCGATGAATGCTTGTACTTTTAGCAACGTGGGATAAAACATTCATCTTTTTAATTCCTCTTTAAAGCACAATTTCCCATAAAAGACATTTTAATAACATTTAAAATGTTATTCATTAAGGCTTAGGGAAAACATTTAATATTTCATTGAGTTTGGCATTCATAATTAATTCCTCATATGGCCCCCCACTTTAATGATGACTTGACCCTCACTTAAGTGAAATTATAAAGTTAAGTTATAACTTTATAATATATACTTTCAATAATTTAATATTAATTATGGCCACGAAAATATTAATTTCTCCCAAATTACTCAACATTACGCTAAGTCGTCTGAAACTGAAGTAACTTTATAATATATACTTTCAATAATTTAATATTAATTATGGCCACGAAAATATTAATTTCTCCCAAATTACTCAACATTACGCTAAGCCGTCTGAAACTGGAGTTCACCTTATTATTCCCCATGTGACCAAATGTTCTTGCTAAAAATAGCAGGGGCCCTTCTCGATCAACCTCCAACTTGCTATAAATAGAAAGTATAGCAAATGAAGCCAAACGAAAGCCAAAGCTGCATCCCACTGAACTCTGATGATGATAGAATCTCCATTGATCGAGTCTCAACCCCCGAAGACCCTCTATCCCTACCTATTAGCCTACAAGGGTCAGATGATAGGCTAATCTAACTGACATTCTAATGTCTAACTGGAAGGGGACATCATAAAATAAATGTTCACCGGTCTTGATACTAATTATATCGCTTGCTAGGGAAAATTGGTATCATTGATTTATCAATTGTATCCTACTTATAACCGTCTATGGGCAAACTAGGGGCAACATTTGTTTATTGTGCCTTGACATATCACCTAGCCATTCCTATGCCATCATATCAATTGTGCCTATTTTTTTGAATTGGCTGCTACACTAGTCAGATTCCTCCACTATGAGATGAACTACTATGAGCTAAGGCCATTTTGGGACTATGTGGGTCATGTTTGATTCATGTTGAGGTCAGTTCAGTCCCCCTTTAGCCACGCCCTTGCTGTTTTGCAAGCATTATTTCAAGTTATAATGCTCTCGCCGTTTTGCGAGCTTAAACCTTTTTAGTGTCTTGTCCTTCTCTATTGAGTTGAGATGCTTTGAAAATTCCAAAAACATTTGAAAATCATTTAGAAAAAACAAAAACATTGACCACTTCTTTGCCTTATGGATTCTAGGAACCCTCACTAAGTCACAAACAAAACACTTGTTCCTTAGTTTCCCCGTCATTTTTGGCCTTTTATCTTACACTATCCCCGTTTTGCAAATTCATCCCTATTTTTCTATCACATCCATCATGTTTTCTATCAATCATCATTTTCTTCCCATTTCCTGGGAGAACTACATTTGACTTGAAATTTTGTTGGATTGTCATATCCATGGAACCATGTAAGTAGCGTCCACTTGCCTAGTGCATATGGAGACAGCACGGCCACCACCTTCTTTTTCTTTTATTCCCCCATCTTGTTTGTTTAGTTGTCGCCTATTTTCTAGGGGCAATGTTTGTCATGTTTATACTAACATAGGGACTAACACTTGTTTGTTTCTTTGTGTCTTGTTTGTTTCTTTGTTTGTCTATTTTGTTTGTTTGTATGCTTGTTTGTTTGCTTTCAGCACTGTGGCCGTGATTCAGTCTATGTATGTTCATTGGGTGATTTCTTGCACATTATTCTTGAATCTATCCATATTCAAACGTCTACATTTTCATCATGATTTTTATCATCGGTGCAATTGTTTTCCATTGAATATCGGATATCGGGAGTCAGTCCTTCCAAGCCCCCATTGTGTTCTATCATGAGGCCTACCATCAAATACTAAAGCAAAAAACAGCTTTGAGAGGTCTACAACATCAATGCAACATCACCATCTCCTCGATACTGACATCAGCAACAATCATAATCCAATACCCAATCATATCCCAAACAAAGTAATTAAGTAACAAAAGAATTTCAACCTTTGTTAGTTTAGAAGAACATCTCCCTACTAGCAGGTTGTCCTAATTCATCTTTATCCTCTGTATCAACTTATCAATCATCAACCATCAATCATGTTTTCAGAATCGGGGTATACTGCATCAGCACTATACACCGTCCCACATGCATTCTCAAATGATTATATCACCAGTTGGGGCAAATCATTGTGTTATCACCAATTTTCCTTTCTTGTTTGTCTATCCTAACTGGGACAGCTCCAGCTTCTCAATGATTATATTGTCTACTGGGGCAAATCATTGTGTTATCATACCACGTTGCCACAATTGAGGTACAACGCTTATAACCGCCTTTGGACAAACCATTGTACACCGTCTCACTTGCATTTCTCAGTGATTTTGCCCAACTTTGAGTAAATCATTGTGTTGTCACCCCATCATCTTCATTTGTCTGGTCCCCTCGTTTCACTTCTTTCTTTTGAGGGACCATTTGTCGACCCACTTGCCAACCACTCCCTCGAGGGGGTAGCTACAGTTCAATTATTACCATTACAGTCGTAAGCATAAAGAACCATTTTATTCTTTGAAAAGACGTTATTATGCTTACAGCTTGCAACATCTTCTCAAATAAGGGCAAACTGTAGACACCTAAATTTGGCCCCCAATGGCTTCATATCCGACTTTAGACCAATTCTTGCCAATCATTGAATATCTAGCCCAAGAATTTCTATTAATCTCGAATTTGGCTTCATAACCTTACATTAAATCAATTTGGCCTATTAAATCAATTAAACAAGGCAAATACACACATTGAATTAATCAAAATCAAACAAATGACCAAATGCCTAAAAAAAATTAATTTAGACACCCTAATCAAAATTAATTAGCAAGTTAAATCAATTTCAAATCCTAATTAAGTTCATCTATGAGCTAATAAATCAATTACTAAAAAGGAAATTCAAGAACATCTTACCTTTGTGAATTGTCACTTTTGAAAATATCTAAGAGAATATCTTAGAAATATGCCAAACTCAACCAAAGTTAATAAACTCAACCATGATTGTGAGTTGTCACTTTTGAAAAATATCTAAAAGAATATCCTAAGAATATGTCAAACTCAACCAAAGTTAATAAACTCAACCATGGTCAGATTTAACCCATTCTAAGGGATTTGAAAGCCTATAAAAGCAAGCCTAGAGCTCTTCATTTTGGGAGCTCAATCAAAGTAGAGTTATAATGCAGAAATAGATTCATGAAGCTAAAATCCTAATGTTATAATGTTGAAATTGAGCCAAGCCATCAATCAACACAAGCATTCAACAATGGTGCATAGAGGAGATGATGTTAGCCATATGTCATTGATGACGAATTCTTATGCATAATCCGAGCAAGTCAAACGAAGAAATCATTTGGAGCTCTCAAGGTAAAGATTGTTGTTCTTTGCATTTTAGTTGGGTTTTCAATTGTTGTTTGTTCATTAAGCTCCCCCTAAGATCTAGGCTTAGAGATATTAGTGTGTTAGTGTGTTGATTTCATAATTTTATGGACTAACACTTGATCTAACCTCCTCTTTTTGTCAAATTCCTTGATCACAGGTGATAGAGGGCATTCCTGTTTAACCCCTATGTCGCTATTAAAGCTTTCTAATAATCTTGTATATATTCTGATCTTGGCTCTAACCTACTTGTATGGCCAATGGACTACTGCCATGTATTCCTTTGGAACTCTAGGTTCCTCCATCCAACCCCATAACGTGTCTCTAGGAAATGTGTCAAATGCTTTCTTGAAATCATTTTTTCCATGAGATGATTGACCATAATAGTTCTATAGTTAGATGGGTTGCTGATATCTCTGCTTTTGGAGAGAGCTATGACTAGGCTAGGGGTTCACTCCATGGGGAAACCTTCTCAAGCAATGTTGTTGAATAAGTCTCTTGCGTGAGGTGTCAAGATATCGATCTCCCATTTTAAATATTCAGCCTGTGGCCCATCTATATCTCATGTCTTACCACTTGCTAGCCTATTGATGCCTTTTTTAACCTCCTTTGGGATAAAAAACTTTTCATGTATGCTAATTATTGGGGGGCTATCTTTATCTTCTCCACGTTCATATAGTTGTCTCGCATACCTAGCCATTGCATTGGTGTTATATTGTTCTTTGTTTGCTTTTTACTTGGTTGTAGCTCTTTTCAAAAACGTTTAGGGTAAGCAAGTGGCCCTGTAAAAAATGAAAAGCATGGAAACAAGAAATTTTGGAATCTTTTCCTCAAAATGAGGAGCAGGAAAGTTTTTAGGGGGGAAGTTTGGGCGGCTAGAAAAAACAAGGGGCTAGAAGTTTCCCATACTTGTTCCTATTTTGTAGGAAGATATTTGGCTAGATGCAAATTTATGAATGGCTAAATTTCTATTAAATTTTCTGTGTTAATAAAAATATGACAGTTTCCAATATTAGCTGCGACAAAATTGCAGCATAACAACATACCCTTATAACATTTTATAACATAGGACCACTTTTACCACAAATGCTCCTAAAATTACTTTGCAACACACCCTAAGAAAATTTAGGAGCCCCCTTCCATGGGACCACTTCAGATGGGGTTCCATGAAATGGGCTTGGGTTCCTATTTTTAATGAAGATTGGTCACATAGAATTGCCACAATACAACTACAGGAATAAAATGAATCATTTCCTATAAAATAGGAGCCCCGATTTTTTAGCCAGCAAACAATCACTTGCTACTCAAGAGGGATGTCTGAAAGTTACCCCCACCTTAGGGACTTTTTGTCCACATGGGACTTTGCATAATATTTTGTTGAGATTCTAAAATTCTATAAAAATTTGGACTGCTTATTTGCAAATAATTCTTACAATTTTTCACTTTAAACTTTTCAGCACTAACAAATTCAAAATCCATGGGACCACTAAACTAGCAAAGGCTCCTAGATTTTCTCAGCAATACCCATTCAGAAATTTAAGTAAACACCCTTCATGGGAACATAGCCTAACAAAACAGATTATTTGGGAAATCGTTTCAGCAACCACTGTTATTTGTGGGAAGGCCTTTTTGCTCCTATAGAGGAAGGCCTAAACCATGGCCTAAAGTGTCATCGCTTGTGCAGAGAAATGGCGTGGGCTCTACACACCCCTTACACAGAGTTTGCAGGATAAATTGAGACGATTTAATCGAAGAACCAGCTATGGGGTCTAGGAGGCCTTCAAGTGGGTCTTGAGGGCTACTAAATGTACATTCTTCCTCTTTTTAGCTATAGAAACGACAAGAATGAAATGGTATCTGCAAAAATAGAACGTTATCTAATCTGAGAACAGCTTGAACAGTTTGTATGATACAATTTGCATATCAATTGTTATAATCTGAAATTGTTGAAGCCTTTAATACATCATTCAACACGCACAGAATCCAAAACTATGCCGTCACATTCCTAACAACATAAACAAGCCCACAACTGTGACTGAAGATACCCACAAAATCCAAAATACAATTCAGGGAAGGTGATCCTTACCGGAGTTAGCAGTGACGGTGGTTTTGGTCTGATGGATGCCATGAGTCTGCCCTGTACCTGATGCCTTTGAATTATATGTACCAAATAGCTTAAAGTTCCAGCCCATGCCCAAATCTCTTCTGGTCCTCAACTACTCATCTCTTCACCTGCACTAAACGCTAAATAAAAAGTTTATCTTACAGTGCTAAACATGCATAGTTACTATCTGGAAACACCCAATGTGGGCAAGTAACAGATTTTTTATTTATTACTAACAAACTTTCTCTTTCTAACAATCCTCAAACCCTCAAAAAAAGTAAAATATAAAATTTTGAGAAAAAACAACTTTAATGCAGATTCTGTGACATACCCAAAATAGCACCCAGCACAAGGGTTTAAATAACTTTTCAAGCATATGCTCCTGTCTTACTCCTTGCAAAAGCTACATACTGCATGCAGTCATTCCTGGTTAACAAAGCTGCTTTTCTCTGGGCTGCAATTTTCATTGGGAATTCTGCAAACCCAAAGATAAGCATACAATTTTATTGGGAATTCTGTAAATCCAAAGCCAGGTCTGCCAGGTTGCATTGCATGGCATTTGCTTTGGGCACAAAGTGCAAAGTATTCGAAGTCCCCATTATTATGGTAAAATGTCGACCAAAGTGTAAATGAATGCAAAATTAATTATATCTGTTTCGACTTTACTCCTGCAAAATCGGGACCGGCTAATACTATTAAATGTGATGGCCGTATGACAGTCTTTGTCTTTTTTAATATTAAAATATGATAGATTTTTTTGATGGATTGGAAATTTTGGGCAGACCGTCAAAAAAAAATTTACAGGATTAAATAAAAAATATATATTATATTTAATATTTTTTTTTTAAATTAAATTAAAATTTGATGAGTAATATTGAATAAATAATTTTTATAAAAAAAATCATGACAATTCAACTATCAATGTTAGTCCTTATCTAATAATTGTCCATTTTTAACATTCAATTAAATAATTAATAATTTATTTATTTATGAATTATCTATTCTTTAATATTTACATAAGATTTCGAATCCATCTTTATCTTTTTTAATATTTTTTTACATTTATATTTCATAACAAACTTTATCATCATTTACATCATTCAATTAAACTACAACCTTTTTCACATCATTTTTCTATCAAAACATATTCATCCCAACTTTTATCATATTAAAATATTATTATAATATTAATAAAAATTAATTAATTAGCAATGAATTTGTAGCAATTTTGCAATTAGAACACTTTGTTTATTTGTTTTCTGCATTTGGATTGAAGTGTTTGGGTTTTTTTTACAAGACAATCACATTAATTAGCCTCCACTTTCTACGCTTTCTTCAGATATTTAACTTGATATATCGGAGCCTCTTCATATAGCGTAGGCATTTCACCAATCTGCCATTAATTTTGCTATACATGTTCGAAGGACCAGAACATCAATTTAGGGTTGAAAGAGAAATTTCGTGGGGTTTGTATTCTTCTCTTTCAAAACTATTTGAAATTCAATAGAATCAAAATAATTTTACTTCTAACACTCTTAATTCGGAGGAGGATATGGATCTGTCAAAAATTTCTCCCCTGTTGACTTATTTTCTCATTAAAGAATCCTTAAGTCGGTTCAATCTTCATCTGTGTGTTAATAATTAAGTGAGTGGGTCAGAAGACAAAAATGTAGCCGAAAACATTACTTTGAGATTTAAGAGTAGAGTTGCAGTGTTTTAGGGTAGTGTGCTTTATTTGTCCTTTCTTTCCTCCCCATTTCTTGTTGGTATTATTAAGGGATATTATTAAGTAATTATAGGAGTTTTCTTTTTTTGTTAAGGGTTTTATAATATTTAAAATTTTGTATAATATATATTGTTGAGAGAGAAATTAGGAGTATTTTAATATAAAACTTTTGTTTGAAAAAAATGAATAAATTTGATTAGATGCAAACTTACACTTACCAACCAAAAAAATAGGAGCAGTAATACAAATCTTCAGCATCCCACTCTTTCCCACCCTTCAAAAGCTTTTTCTTAAAGAGTAGTTGCTCCTTATTTTAAGATACAAATATTTTATAAGCAGGTTTTAAATGTGTAATGATGCATGAGACCCCTCTACGTAAAATTAAAGACACTAGTTAGTAACCAAAAAAATAGGAGAAGTAATGCAAATCTTCAGCGCCTTACTACTTCCCACCTCTCAAAAGCTTCTTCCTAAACAGTAGTTACTCCTTATTTTAAGGTATAAATATTTTATAAGCAGGGTTTAAACTTGTAATGTTGCATGGGACCCCTCTACATAAAATTATAGAGACAGTAGTTAGCAACCAAAAAAATAGAAGTAGCAATGCAAATCTTCAACGCCCTCCTGCTTCCCACCCCTCAAAAGCTTCTTCCTAAAGAGTAGTTGCTCCTTATTTTAAGGTACGGATATTTTATAAGTAGGTTTTAAACTTGTAATGATGCATGGGACCCCTCTACATAAAATTATAGAGACAGTAGCCCCTAACATGGGACCCCTCTACATAAAATTATAGAGACAGTAGTCCTTAACATGAGACCCCTCTGTTATACTTGTTTTTAGGAAGGGGAGAGGGGATTGTTTCTTGTCATGTTCCCTTTCATTTTTCGCTTTTGTCTTCTTTTCTTTCCTCCCTCTTTATATCAATACATTTAAGAGTAGAATTGCATTATTCTAGGGTAGTGCAATTATCCCTCTTTTCTTTCCTCCCTCTTTTTTTCTTTTTTCTTATTTTTCTTTTTTGGGAAGGGGGTATAGGGGATTGTTTCTTGGCCTTTGTCTCTTTTTTTTCCTCTCTCTTTATATTGAGTGCTTTTTTAGAAACTTATCTTAAAAACTTATAATGTATGTTTTTAATGTCAAGCCATTTTTCGTTCTTCTTTAGGTTCTACGGGGATTGTAGGTCCTTCCTTGTCAAGGTTTCCCATGTTGTGTATCAGTGTGCATGTCAATAAGATCAAAATTCAAATTGAAGAAGGCTATAAATACACATGTGTATTAAGGAAAACATTTGAGTCCAATCAAATGAAACTCAAGTTTTTTGTTGGGTATTTCTTGCCTCGGATGTTTTCACCTTTCACACTTCTGTTGGGATTCCTCTAATTTTTTAATGTTTGATATCTTATTAGAATTAAATTAATAATTAACTCTAATTTTAATTTTTGATATCCTATTATGCTTAATTATAATGTGTATGGGTAAATACATGATGGAATTTTGATGTAAACTCATTTATTCATGTTACATTTTGGCGAAGTTACAATGTCTTACATGATTTGTAGTCTTATAGGGTTAGATCTTGTTTCTTTATAATTAGTTCTAATTTTTTGTAAGGATTGTTTCACTATATTCTTTCAAACCTATTATCCCTAACTCTTGTGTGTTCAAAATCCTAGATTAATTTTCCTTGATTATTGTTCAAACTCTACGAAATTTGCACATTGTGTATGTCTTCCACTTATACCACCCAATGTGATTAGATCTAAAACCTTTACTAGGAAGAACACTAGGATGAATTGTAACCATGTTGTTTTTTTTGAAATTTCACTAGTTATATTGTTTGAGAAATAAAATGGACCTTGAAAATGAAGTTAGTGTTTCTCCCATTATTGTATTTTATGTTGCAAATGATTTTGAAATTCCTTTGAATGATAATGGTGTGAATAGACCACAATGTGATAATCCTTATGATTATAACCACCAAGATGAATAAAAAAGAATAGAAAACTATGTACACTTTAAGAAACACATTGTGTCCAATTGTCTATATTAAAAGATGTTCAAAGAAAAACTCTTGATCAAGGCACTTTAGATAGGATTGAAGCTTAGGGCACACCTTATAAGGTGAACAGTGTATATCTAAATGCCAATAATATGGATCAAACACTTGCCTTTTGTAAGGAAGTGCCTTCTATGCTTAATAATGTGGTAATTTCTAAATTTTATTTTGAAACCATCTTCATCATGCTTTCATTACATTCCTTCTATTATTGTTAATGATTCTCTTGCTTTCCAAAATACTTTGATTCTTTCCCAAATTATGAAATATTGTTATAAATATAATATTATAAATCCTAAGATTGTAGGAGAGTTTTTGTCTCGTAGTGGTAGCTAGATAGTTCATGTAAGAAGGTAAAGAGTTCTCATGGAATATGAAATGAATGGTCACAATCATGGTTATTTAATAATGTAATCTCTCATTCATTTTTTAATGAAATTTGCAATATCTTTAGATTATACCAAATCTCCTCATCCATCCTAGCCTGACATTGGTATCAAAGCGTAAGATTTTTAATTTTTTCCTTCTCCATTCATTCTTTATTGCCTCTTTCATCTTCATATCCAATCAAACTCATTTAATTTAGTCTTTTTTAATGACAAAGACTGTGTATTAGTTGTTTTGAAGGCATATTTTTTATTTTCTATTATAAGATGGCATATCAGTGATAAATATGGCATTTTAGCATAATGTAGTGTTATTCCAAGGTATTTTAGACACCAGTAAGGCATTTTATGTTGTTATACTTTTGAATATGGTTATTTTTGATAGTTTGGCAAGGTGCTTGGTTGCATATGGCATCTTAGCTGACTTCAAACCTATTATGAGCTAATTTAGTGTGAATTTGAAATATTGAGCTGTGCACATGTCGATTTTGGTTATGTATAATTATTTAGACTATTGTGTGTTAATCTCAAAGAATTTTGACCTAACATTGGTGGTTTTAATCTATTGCTTGGATTGCATTTTCATCATGTTGAGTTGGAATCTTCATTCAAGTTCTTCATGTGTATTGGAGTCTTAATTCAAGGTTATTTATTGTGTTGAAAATCTTCATTCCAGGTTAAACATTACATTTAAATCTTCTTTCAAGGAGTGCTTGTAGCTAAATAGTACCTAAAATCAAGGAATTTCATTATCTAGTCACCTTCCACATGGTGTCAAAGACTAAGGAAATCTATATGCCAATATAATTTGATATTTCAAAGTTTATTCTTTCATTTTCATTAAAAGCATAATTTATTGGATGGAGAACATTCCCGCAAGGGAATATTGAGCATTTTTCATTTTTGACTTGTTAAAAACAAAATAAGTCAATTTAAAACTAGATTAAGTATTTTTTCTATAATTTAACAAATTTTGAAAACAAATCAAATTTTGCAAACATAAAACAAAATCGTAGTGTTTGGTATCAACAGTGCTTCTAGTTTGCCTTTACTAATCAAGTCATTGCAATCGAACTACTCCACTTTTAGTCTAATGTAGTTTTAAAAAAAACATATGTGGCGTAGTCCCTGTAAACCACCTAAGAGAAATAAGGAAAAATCATTTTCCCATTTTCTTTGTTACCCATTTACAACTATCGCTAGATGTAAATTCCAAAAATGTGCAAGAGTAATCCAAGTATATAGGGTTATCACACCCACATACAAGGACTTATCATTAAATGGGTGTCATAGATAGAGAAAATTATTTTCACATATTGCCTAGGTATAATATACCATTTTCTCTAACATGCTTTAATGTCTCTTTTATGTACCATCAGATATATAGAAATGACAAGCTTCTTCCACATATCAATGGATATATAGGAAGGGTGATCATATAGAGAGGTTTGGTATATCATTCATGTGGTATATAAAAAGGGGGACCTTTTTAAACTGATAAGGAACCATTCCATATCCTAGTATAACAAATATGCATTTTATCAAGACCATTGTTAGCACAACCCCAACTAAGAAAGATACTTGGTTACAATGGTCTAGATAGGTGTAAAACACACTTACCTTTAATGAATTTTGGTTCAACATCTATGACAAGGATGATCAACTTGTTAAACAAAAATATGCAAAGGAGATACCATCATAAAAGTAGAATAATTTGAAAGCATTGACCTTGATAAGGGCCTCAGTTGATATAGAGGTGTTTCATCACATTCAAGGGTGCACCAATTCTTGATAATTTCTCCAAAATTTAAATGAACTATATTATTCCCCATAATAATTTGAATTCATACATCTATATTTGAAACTATTCAATCTAGAGTTGAAAAATGGGGATGTCATGAGTTTGGCTTCCAAAATATGTGCAATCAAGCATGATGGTGATGTGGCTGGTATAAAAATTGAAATCCATATGAACACCTTAATAAAGGATTCTTTTCCTACATACTCAACCTACTTGAATTCTTTGCAAGCAAGAAATCTATTAAAGACTAACACATTTGATCAATTGGTTGAGAAAATAGCTGAAAGAGAAAAAACCTTTAGAATGAAATCAAAGTCCATTAGAGAAAGCATTTTTTATGAAAATCCAAATGTAAATTCTTCTAGGAACATAGGAAATGATAGGAGCAAATGGAAAAATAAAGGGCGAGGAAGAAAATTACGTAAAAACAATAGCTAGCATCAAGACAGATAGAATGATAAATAACATTTGTATTTCAAAATCTATGATAGAAAAGAGAGTCATGATACCCATGAATGCAAGACATCATGGGAGAAAATTAAATCCTATATAAAGAAAAATTTAGAACTAGATTCAACTCAATTCTCTTGTGAATGCATACTTTCCATCTCTAACAAAGTAAATAATGCCTAAGAGAGTTCAACCTGAGATAATGCTATAGTTTTTAGACATTGGTGTCACTCAACATATGGATTTATGAAGGGAATTATTAGATGAGTTTCATGAAGAAAATTATGGTCCAATGTATTTGGTAGATAAACAAGTATACAACCTCAAGGCAAGAGTACAATTCGACTTAAGTCACCAAGACTTCTAAACTTCATTATCCAAAATGTATTATACCTTCCTTGGTTGAAAATATATTTTTCATCTTTTTTGCTAATTAAAAAATAAGGCCACTCTATTCTACTTGATGTTAGAGAGGTGAAATTCACAAGAAAATGTGATAACACAGTCATTTTGACTAGATATGAGGAAAGAAACCTGTTAAAACTTAAAAGGTGAGCACTCAATGCCAAGAAATTTTACTCATCTCATAAAAGAAATAATACTAACAAGTATTCTATGGCATGCCAAATTTGGGTGTGCACACTATGATAACATCCACACAATGTAGAAAAATGGTGTTGTAGGCTTACAGACTTTGTCCAAAAATATTTAAAAGTGTGAATATTATATATTGGTGAAACAAAAAAGATAACCATTTCAAAATTAGAATGGAAAGTTGTCAAGGAGTTGCAGTTGGTTCACTGTGATTTGTTTTCTCTGCCAATCCTCTTTGTTGCTGGTCACAAATACATCATGTTGTTCATTGATCATTATAACAAGATGACATGGATATATTTTCTAAAAAAGAAATCAAGAGCCTTCAAAATGTTTCAAAAGTTTCAAACTACGGTTTAAAATGGATCCCATTCACACATTGTCACACTCATGAATGATAATGGTGGTGAGTTCACTTCATAGGTGTTTGAAATATATCTCAAGCATAACATAATCAAACATCATCTCACAGTCCCTTACACTCCTTAATAGAATGGAGTAGCTAAGAAGATGAATTGAATTGTCATGAACATAGTTCAAGAAATGTTATTCTTCAAAGGGGTGAATCAACACTTATGGGTAGAAGTAGCTCAAACCAAAGTCTACCTCTACAACACGTCACCATCATCAACCCTACAGATGAATACTCCACATGAAGTTTGGTGTGGTCATCTCCTTTTAGTTTGACATCTTTGGATTTTTGGATCCACACGTTGAACATTAAATTCAAATGAGAAAAGGAACAAATTGGAACATAAGAGTCACAAATGTATGCTTTTGGGATACTCAAAATCTTAAAAAACATACAAGCTATTTGATGATAACACTAAGAAATTTCTCATCATAAGGGATATCATCTTTTGTGACACTATAATGGACACAACTAACATCAATTAAAAATTTAATCAACTAAATAAATATGTCAAATTTGATGTTTTTAAGGAGGTTGATATGGAGGTTCCAAATAGTGAAGGGGGAACTTGTAATTGGAAAACACTTAATTCTACATTAACTCCTAACATTTAAAACAATACTCCCCCTATAAAATAAAGTGAAATTTGATTAAAGGATTGTCATATGTTAGAAAATGAATGAGATTTAAATCCAAAAATTGAGGCACCATTGATTTTAAAAGATACATAAAAAAGATTCCAAAATGGGTTGAACAAACACTAAAATATGTCAGACCTATTGAGGTTGGAAAAACATGCACAAGAAGTGAACATAAAGCTGCATAATAATCAGACAAGTTCCTGGATGAATTTCACAATAAGATAAAAAATATTATCTTGGAAGACCCTATTGAAGAACAAGTAAATGTTTGTTTTGATTTTGAGCCCACTTCTTTTGAACAAACTAAAAATATTGATGCATGGAAAAAAACATTGTGAAGTGAGTATAATGTATTGGTGAAAAATAGAACTTGGAAATTGGTTGATCCTCTAATTGGTCATAAACCTGTTGGTTACAAGTGGCTCTTTTAGAATAAGTAAAAAGTAGATGGCTCAATTAACAAGCACAAAACAAGGCTTTTCAAAAAGGAATTTTCTCAAAAGTAAGGAATTGAATACATTGAAACCTTTATACCTACAAGAGCATGGACTACCATTCAAGCCATGTTGGCTCTAGAAACTCATAATAGATGGAAAACTCACCAAATGGACATCAAAACCACATTTATAAATGGTGATCTCAAGGATACAATATATATGACTCGACCTAAAGGCTTTATAGTAAATGGCCAAGAACACAAACTGTGAAAATTGGAAAAATCATTGAACAATTTGAAACAAGCCCCAAGATCGTGGTACGATAAACTTTTTGAGCACCTCCTGAACATGAATTCAAATGTTTTGAGTTTGAAGATGTAATCATTTTTGTCAAAATAATTATATTTATAGTGTTGTATGTTGATGATCTACTCATCATAAGAAATAATGAAAGATAAACCAATTACCATAAAATTACATGACATTATTTAAAAAGTTAAAAACTTACTAACCCTCTTCCAAACCATAAAATTTAACCACAAGATTAAATAAACCTCCATATGATAGATAAAAAAGATCAAAGAGAACCCCCAAAAGCTCCTAATGCTCATCCACTTGATGGATTTATTTTGTGGTTAGTGTTGTAATAAGGAAGAGGCAGTCTCCTCTTTGTAGGATTTCTCAAAGGGTTGAGAACCAACAACCAAGGTGAAAGGGATTTAACAAAAGATTCATTCATAAGCATTCTCTCATTTATTACTCATACACCTCAAGGCAATGATTTAATATGATAAAGTGTAGTCATGACTCTTTTCTCAATGAAAAAATCCTTTATTAATTCATGTTATTTTTATAAAATAAAGACTCAGCTTCCTGATGAAATCATAAAATGTTCAAACATAATATTGATATGTAGTCAAAATTTTACTAGATTTCATAAATTTTAAACATTTCACAACGAATGCACCTTTGATCAACCAATCTGAAAGTTTCCAAGGGACATGGTTTCATGGTAACTCAATGAATTGAAAAATTTTAAGGGAATTAAAAATATGTTATGATCATTTTCACAAGCTGCCAAGAGAAAGAAATTCAAAAATGAACTAAAATAAAACTGAAAGTGACACAAAAAAAACATAAAGTAGGAAAAAATAGAAAGCACAAACTGAAATGAAACTAATCTAACTATAATATAATCCTAATATTAAAATTCATAGTCAATGCTTGGAGGGTACATATATTGAATTTATTATGTTGAGATATGCTAAAAATAGTAAGTACAACCAATGATTTGATATTACAATAAATGGAATATAATGGTACTTAGTTGGTTCTAATGCTAATAAAAATCTGGATCTAGAATAAGAAGGAATATGACTGAAAGTGGATTTTAGGATTGTTGTCAAATTATATATTAATCACTTTTGTGGCCTTAGACACTTGCATCGACCTCAAATGGTTGCGTAGACACTTATATCTAACTTGGATGTAGGTGTCCAGTATGGAATACCTACTGGATCTAGATGTGACCACCTAGAATGTCATGGTCTTATGTCACCTTTGCTCTAGTGTGCTCAAATCTGCATCATGGGCTATTACTTCTTATCAAATAGCAAAACTCTAGTTCTTCATCTTCATAGTGTCTGTGGGAAAAATGTGTTAATCATCTCACAGTGTCGAAATAACCCCAAATACCCCTATGTAGTGGGTACTACCTACATAACCACTACTACCAAGAGGGCCTCAAACTCATGTATTTTTCCCCTGCATGTGGTCTAATGTGTGCATAAGTATGCAATATGTGATAAATAATTACAATAGTGACCTAGCTTGTAACTTGGAAAATATGGATCATAGAGTGCTACTTCAGTACCTCAAACATGTAGATATGTTGTCCCTATGACTGATATGGAAATAGGGGAAAATAGTGAAGGTTTTCTCACTTGAGTGCTTAATTGAATGCTTTTGGTAAGTTGCCTTATGAGTATTTGGTATGTGATAGGTGAAGAATGAATGAGGGTTGATCTTTTGTGTGTATGTGTGTGTGTGTGTCCCTTTTGGAAATATATCACATTAAAGTACTTGGGTTGACCATAGGTATATGTTTCATTTAAAAATTAGATGACTTTAAGGCACTAGACACTTGCGTTGGGATTAGACACTTTCATCAACATAGGCATCTAACTAAGATGCAAATGTCTAGGAAGCTAGAAAATAGGTCTATAAATTACATAGACATAAGATAAATAGGTTTATAACATTCTGATCATGATATAAGATCTAAGTCATCAGAATAACATTGGTCAAAAAATGAGATAAGTAATAGGCACATAAAAATAGTGTACGCAAGCCTTTTGGTAGTGAGAAAGGTATAGAACTGAGAGGGACAACCAAGGTATGTATATTTCAAGTGTATAAGATTGAGGTGCTATATAATTCAAAAATAGTGTTTACATTTGACCCCCTTTTAATCTGGTAATGAAATTACTAGTTTAATGGAAAAGAAATGCACACATGGATGTGTATAACACACCTTGCCTTTGTGTGAGTCCAACCTGACTGATGTTTTGGTAAATAACCTACAACCAAGAACATCTTACAGTATATAATCAATGCATATAATCTGAACTTGAAAGCATTTGAAATGATTGAAAGTAAAAAAAGCAAGGTTTGGGAGTACACCTATGTATCAATGCAACTGCCTTGCCTTTTGGAAATTTGATTTGAAAATAGGTATCATTATGAACCATTTAAATTGAGATTAGGATAAATGTAAATATGGAAGTGTGTGTGTGTGTGTATATATGTATATAGAAATATATTGGAGTACACATTCCCCCAACTTGGAGAAAAGGGTGAGTTACCACCTGGTAGTTGAGATTAGTTCAACCATGTAACCCAATCATAGTTATAACCTGGTGAGCATGCGTGATCTATGTGATCCAAGTCACCTCACACTATAAATTTGGTGAGGCTAGATGATGTAATCAAGTCCAACCTATAAACCTGGCAAGATTAAGTGTTTTAATCACCTTAACCATACCAAAAGTGAACCAAATATTGCAGTAGATTGGATCAATACAATCTGTAACAGTCTAACCTGGTGGGTTTTTGAAATTTGAAACTAATTTGATTTTTCAATTTTAGGTGCACCTTACATAGCATATGCACCTTATATGTGTCTCATGCTGAAGCCTAGGTATAATAATAGTACTAATGTATAAAATTCCACCACAACTATGTATCTAAATCATATAACTATGAATTTTGGCCAATTTGAAAACTGTGTAAGTGTGGAGAACATGTTTCCATAACATGCCCCCACTGAATTTTAAAAATAAGAGTTGGTATAAGTATGGAGAACATGTTTCCATACATGCCTCCACTATATATCTGAATCTATGAACTATGACAAATGTGGAAGCTATGCTTCTATGGCATGTCCCCACTAATATTTGAATCTATGAACTATGACAAATGTGGAGAATATGTTTCCATAGCATGCCCCCACTATATATCTAAATATGGTGAACTATGAAAAATATATAAGCCATATCTTTATGACATGCCCCACTTTTGAGGTGATGGGAAGTAGAAATTGGTAGTCACCCAACCTAAAAAGGACAATATAATTGTATAATCTATGAATCTATCATGTAACATATATGAGTGGCATGTCTAGGTAGATATAGCAATGAGGTACATAGTATGTGATCACATCAAGTCCTAAAATGCATGTTGTAAATCATGGCAATGTATAGATAGTAACAATACAAGCTCAATAAGCAATCAAGCACACATATACACAAGAGCACTCAAAAATCAAAACAAAAGACAATGGTCCAGGGAGACCTCAAACAAGGGGCATGTTCAAATGCTGCACAATCGAATAGACATGAATTAGTCAAATGTCCACAAAGCAAGTAATGACATGTTTAAATGTCCATACAACAAATAATGACATATTCAAATGTCAAAATAGCCAAACATATGCATATGGGTCATAAGCAATAGAGCATGTTTAAATTCTCAAACAATCAAGACAATACCCAAGAAAGTGCATAAATAAAAACATGGAATAAAATCAACTAGCATAAGCATATCATACTAGTTCTTGAATATATGTGTTAGAAAAAAATGTTAAGTACGTAGCATGTCAAGTACACTGCAAAATATATAAGCATGGATAAGGCATGTGTAAGTATATATAAACTCAAACATGATAATGACAAGTGATAAAAGAATGATATATCTTGGATGTATCAAGATCAAAGAAGCAGATGTCCCCAATGTCCATATGACATGAGTAGAGGGAAGGCCCAACATCTAAAAGTGCATAGATCATGTACCTATGTATGCATGGAACACACACAAAGGATGCATAAAACACATCTTTATATAAAAATAACTAATATTCCATCTACCAACATGAAACCAATAACATAGATGCCAAGAAGCCAATATAACATATAAATGCTAGAAATAGTTTTTGGATTTTTGATGTTTTATTTTATTTTTTTTGTATTTTTGAAATATTTGAAGATTGTATAAGCTAATAAATTATCTCAAGAGGAGGATGAGAATCTTTGAGTAGTGGTAAATTAATAACACTTCCTGAACTAAATATTTCATATGTGTGCTTAGCAGAATCAAAAAGTGTATCATGCTCTTTTTGTAAGTTTGTATTTGGTATATTTCGTTTGCATTTATTTGCATTTGGTTTTTCATTTTCCAATGATGGATTCAATCGATAGGTACCAAGTCTCTTAGGCATGAATAGATTATGTGGTATGTTACTAAATGGATCAAAACATAGGTTATTGAATTATTCATCTGAAGATTGTTTAAAATCTATACAAGCAGTAAATTTAGACTAACTTGAGGAAGAGCTTGTAGTTTCCTCCTTTATATCCACATTTGAAACATTATATTTTTCAAGTGTCTCTTGATTTTTGACTTCCTTTGTTATAAATCCTAGTTTAAATATTTTTTGTGCTCATTGCTCTTTTTGTGATGTTAACTTTTCTATTTGTGTTTTATTCTTTGACTTGTTCTCATTTGTAGGTTCTTGTTCTTTGACAAAATGTATCTTTGAATGATTTGCATTAGTATTTCTAATATAGCCTAAGCCATGATGGTCATTATGATTAAATGTAGAAATAGGATAGTGATGCATTGGGAATGTTTTCCCAATCCTTAACCATGATAACCAAAATTTTATAAATATTTCTTTCCAAAACCATATTGTTTGGAAAATTAATTATCATTATTGAGAGGTAATTTTATATCCTTTTCTTTCTCTAAGTTTGATAATTGTAACTATTTTTGCTTTGAATTTTTATTTGGTACCCACATTTTCTTTATTTTGGTGCTTTTGATTTAGAAGAGGTACTCATAATGTGAGTTATGTTATTGGTTGATGTATCAATGATATGATCATCAGTACCATTGTGACTTTGTATATTATTATTTAATGCAAAACAATAATTTATATGATGCCCATGCATTTTATGATATGCACAATAGTATTTGGATCATTTTATAGGATGTGAAGGAGGTAATTTGATTAGTTTGTCTCGAATCATTTATCTTAAGATTTCACTTGGACTCTTAGTAGCCTTTTGGTCACTTTTTGAATCACATATTTTAGATGTATTATGTTGTAGATTTGAATTTGGACGTGAAACCTTGTTGGGTACAACATCGCTAGATGGAGATGAAAATACATGATTAACACTATCATGTTTTAGATTCTGTAGGTATGTAATCTGATTTTGTAACTCTTTTATTAACTTGTTCATACTAGTAATTTGATCTTTTAGGACTTTACAAGCACAAACCCTAGGTAAATCTAATTGAGCATGTAGACATACACCATCTACCATACCCCTTGAAGGAGTGATAATATGAACTTGGTTAGAGGGATGGTAGCTATCACCCTCTTTAGAGTTAGGAGGAAGAAGAAGTTCCTTTTTAACCATTTTAAACATGATTTTAGGAAAATAAATGTTGATTTTTGAAATTAATTATAATAATCAAGAGATTAGGCAAATAAAAAAAACCCTAGAGCACACTAGGAGTTGCATGGAAAGACACAAAGGTTGGGTTCACCAAATGTTTGACCCCAAAATTTATATTAGGGAATCTAGGGTTAAATGGAATAGAGATAGCCTAGGGCACAAGGGTGATAAACTATCTCTATAGCAGGCTAATTAATTTTAAAAATTCATCTAAACATAGACTAAATTTATTATGCTAATATATGCTAAAAATGGTAATTACAACTAATGATTTGATATTGTAATAAATGAAAAACAATGTTACTTGACTGGTTCTGATGCTAATATAGATCTGGATCTAAAATATGAGATAATTAGACTGGAAGTGAATTTTAGGACTGACATCAAATTAGAAATTAATCACTTATGTGGCTTCAGACACTTGCATCGACCTCATATGGTTGCATCAACAATTATGTCTAACCTAGACATAAGCATCCAATATAAAATACCTATTGGATCTTGATCTAGATTTGAGCACACCAAGTACTATTTGAAGAAGGCCTTGGACTCATGTAGTTATCCCCTGTGTGTGGGCTTGTGGCAACTAACCTTATCAATTAAAAATGTGAAAGTATTAGGACCTATCCATTACTATAAATACAACCTTCACTTTAATCCAATAGAGAGGAATATTCATTTTCACATTATTATAGCTCACAATTCTCCTACATGTACATTTGAAAGAGCCATTATTTAGGGATTCCCTTAGGGTAAGATAAATTGAATTGTTGTAAGTCTTAGATGAAAGTAGGAGTATTTTAGCTTAGAGCTGATTGTTATAGTGTGATCCTTACAAAGCCACAATAATCTCTTCTAAAACACCATTGTCCAAGGGGAGATTGAGACTCGACAAGTTCAATCAAAGGTAAGTATTTATAACTTTTGTTATTTCATTTAATAGATAGATATTGCACATAGTAATAGGTTTGAATGTATAACTCCTTGCTTAGATTTCCTCTACCCTTAAACTGAGTGTAACTATAGGGTTTTCTAAGCTTGTCATGTTCCACCTTAGGTGATATAGGCCCCCATTTTCTTACCATGATTCTTTGATTTTTTTTTTTTGATTTAAAACCATCCCTCTTTGTGTTATAAGCTTTGTTAACATTAGATTATATTTTATTTTATGAAATAAAATACCTAGCTAGGGTTATCGCATGATATTATTTGCCTAAAGGCTTTAGAACCCTTTCTTTTATTACTTTGTGATAATTGATCCCTTAGTTAGGTATAATGGATCCAATTTGGTCATGTTTTTGATATACAAATTATTGCAATAGATGTTAGTTGACTACCTTCTACAAGATTGGATTTACTAAGTAGGATAAGTTGTATAAATATATTGATCTATTACACACATATGACAATTCACCATGATGGATATATTTTTGACTTAAGATTATAAAGTTATCTTTTGGTTCTAGCACAATATAAACCATAATTAAGTCTTTTCATGGCTCGACAATTATTGATGAAGTGTAGATCACCAAGAATAATGACTTCTATCCCTAAGTGGGGTGATTTAAAACATTGGCAGAGAGTGGAGGGTACATATCACATCTTTTAATCAATGATCATCCCAAAAAGATGTTATAAGGTAGTTCAAATGTTATTGTAGGTTTTTATTCCATTTAATGGTTTTTCCCTACACATGTTTTAGTTAGCTTGATTAGGTGTCTTTTTAGGCCATTTTGAAAGATAATCCCACATTCATGAGGAAGTGAGGACATGTTTATATTTCACTTATATAATGTACCTTAATAAAGATTTTAGGCTAATTATACTAATTATAATATTATAATCTTTTGATTGTTGATCAATTATTTATTCTTAGCTCATGTTTGATTTCACTATTATATATAGGCAATTTCTTCATGCATTAGACTCTATCTAGTAGCTCCTCAATTATGGCCTACTTCAACACAGTATCAAAACTTTTCCAGTAGATAAATTCCATTATTCTTGTTATGAAATATTGAGTTTCAGCTTGCATGTTATAGATCTACCATTCATTGACCCAACATATTATAGATTCACCATCTCTTAGATTTTGATCAAGTATTTTAGGATCCTCAGTGAATTTAGATTTATAAAAAAATAAGGGAGAAGCAAATTTTGTTGGTTATTTTTATCTGGTAGGTTTTCATGCAAAATAACCTATGCCATCAGATTCACAAGGCATCAATGGGCCATTAATGTTATTGTGGACATGTTCTAATATCTGCTCAGCTCTCCATGATTTTGCCTTGCCATACTTCTCCTCAGGATGCTTACCAAGTATGAAACTCTGGTAAACTCCATCATAAAACTTGGCTCGTGATAACCTTGAAAATATGTCATGATGACTAAGTTACCCTAGGTAGTGATAGTTAAGATGGCCAAATCTCTCATGTCATAATTTACTCACCCCATCTAAATGAGTGAGTGGTGCAATAGAGTGTTGATTAGTTTCAAAATATGAGAAAAAATACAATCATAATTGGTGATCTACTTTTCCAAGTGTAATAATGAAGTCACTATTTGCTTCCCTAATGACCATAAAATTAGGTGTGAACTTAACTCTCTTACTCAAACTGATGTGATTTATCTGATAAATAGATAAGAGATTGGTGGATAAAGAAGGAACACATAAAACATAATGAAATGTCCCATCATTCACTTTAACTGATCCACTATCATTAACTTTTGTGGAAGTATCATCACCTAATAAAATGGAAGGTATAAAACAAGTCTCCAAAGATGAGAACACGTCCTATGAAGAAGCCATGTGATGCGACACACTAGAATCAATAACCCATGTGGAAGGTTAGGATGCAACTTCAATAAGTGTTTTACCCTTATATTTGCCCTTCTTACTATATATGGCCTTAGACGACTCTTGTGATGATGAACTTTGATTGGAAGAATCAAGGACATTGATATTATGTTTCTCGAGCATCTTAGTCAATTGGTCAATTTGTTTCTTCATGCATTTGGATTCATTATGTCCAAATTTCTTGTAGTAGCCACATGTGAGTCATTATTTATTTTATTTACCATCTAAAGAGGAGGAATATTTTGATGCCTTCAGCTTAGCATCAATTTTTTGACCCTTTCTTTGCTCTGGGTCCTTCTTATTATGTTTTTTCTCCTTATTACTAAAAGCCTTCCATTTTTCATGACTCATAATTAAGGCATGTGATTTATATGACTTCAATGTTCCCATATAAATTAAATTGTATTCATTCTGATTCAAGTTAGCATCAAAATCATCCAAGGACAACATGGTCCATGTAGCTTCAATTGCACACTTGGTGGCATGGAAGGTAGAAATGAAGATAGAATAGTCGAAACCCAATTTCTAAAGGATGGAAAGAATAGATTGATCATTTTTTTGGTTAATACCACACAATTTCAATTATAACCTAAGTGATTTGTACTTTGTAAAGAAGTCTTTTATCATATAAAAATCACCTAGGCTCAAACTCATGAGCTCATTATCCAACTCATGACCCTTCATGACATCTTGATTTCCAAAGAGTTTTTCCAAAAGGTCCACACTTGATTTGGATTTATTACAAATTTGATATGAAAGAGTAATTTGGGAGACGTAGACAGGCATAAAAGACCATAGGCTTTATCACTTCTATTGCATCATTTCACCTTCTCTGCTTCAAGTTTCAATTTCATTTCTATACCCATTATGTTTTGGTGTAAGCCTTTTCTCTTCAAGAGGATTTTCACTTTGACTTTCCACTCATGATAGTTGAACGATGTAAAAATTAGAACTAAACTTAGATCCATGATGTAGAAAGGAAGTATGTGCTAAATTGAATGTGTTGAAAGATGATGATATCTAACCCTCTAAATCTATATAGGTCTAATTTTATAAGACACAAGAATATCACCAATGTGTAGAGCTAAAAAAAACTTGCACTTTTAAAAAAAAAATGGCCGCTTGAAAAAAAGTTATCAACTAAAAGTTATGGAAGTTTCAATGTTCCTTGCTCATAAAAATTAATGATCTTCGCTTGTATAAATTGAATTTTTTTGTGTTGAAAATTTTTGGTGTGAAATTTTTTTGTATCGACTTACCCACAAAAAAACTTATGCCTCCTTAGAACAAAAGTTAAACAATTTTGAGTTGGATGTGACTAGGGGATTAAATCCCATATGACCATAGGCTAAGACCTATTTTGGGTGATCCCCCCTCACTTTGATTGATTTGATTGGTGGGTGAGTGATATAATGCAAAAAATGACATCTTTTTGAAAATGAATAGTGTCACACTTCACATGATTAAATTTGACATCTGCATGGCCATCTCAACTATCACTACCTAGAGCAACTCAGTCATCATGAAATGGTTTCAGGGTTACCACGAGTCAAGTTTTCTAATGGATTTTGCCAAGGTTTCATACTTGGTCAGGATACTAAGGCAAAGAATGACAAGGGCAAATCATAGAGAGTTAAATAGGTATTGGATCTTGTCCATAGTGACATTGTTGGCTTATTTCCAAAACCTTCATTCAACAAGAAAAAATACATGATTTATTTCATCTATGACTATTTGAGGTATACTTGGGTGTAATTTATTAAGCATAAATCTAAGGTATTTGATCATTTTTGGGACTTCCAGGCACTTAAAGAGAAAAAGTTAGGTAAAACCATCAAGATTTTTCACATCGATAATGATGATGAGTATGTCAGTAACCATTTTGAATAATTATGCACTTCAGAGGGGATTGAACTACAATGTAAAGTTCCATACAGTCCTCAGTAGAATGTTTTTGTGGAGTGTAAGAATAGGTCCTTGAAGGAAATGGCTAATTGTATGCTCCACTCCAAGTATCTTGTACCTCAATATTAGGTCGAGGCCATAAACTATGTTTTCTATATCCAAAACCAATTTTCTCACAAAACATTGAAGGGAGACACTCCTTTTGAAGCCTAGAGTAGTCAAAAACTCACAGTGAAGCACTTTTGAGTGTTTGAATCTCTTGTTATGGCCTGTATTCTAAAGAAGAAATGTAAGGCAATGGAAACTTAGATTCAACCTTGCATCTTCATTATATATCCTGAAGGTATTAAGGGATACAAGCTTCTCCATCCCACCACTCATGAGTAGTTCATTGAGAGGAGTGTTTATTTTCAAGAGGGTCCTTTAGACTCCACGCTCGACACCTCTCCCTTTCTTTGGATGCACTAGGATTTGATGATAGTTTCGATGATTCAAATCTACCTAAGCAACTTCTAGATGATCTAGATTCTTATTCTAGTTATGATGATGAGAGTAGTGATGAAGATTCACCTCCTTATCCCATAATATCTTCATAAGATGAGGAATCTACCCCTAAATCTCTAAACACTAGTCTTCTTTGGGCTAGATAGATACTAAAATGTGTTGGCCAATGGGTTGGAGATCCATCAGACAACAGCCAAACTCGTTCATAATTCCAAGATGCCCCACATGCTTTCATTACATCTACTTTTGATTCATAATCATTTCATGATGCATCAAACACTCCTAAGTGGGATACTACTATGGAGGAGGAGTATAGTTCCTTATAGAGGAACAACACTTAGGAGCTAGTCCCACTTCTTAAGGGAAGAATACTTGTTTGATTTAAGTGGATCTATCGAATAAAAATTATAGCAGATGGGTCTATAGATAAGTTCAAAGCACTTTTGGTAGAAAAGGGTTTTTCTCAGGTACATGGAATTGACTATATCGAGATGTTCATCTCAATTTCTAAAATAAACTTAATGTGACTCACTCTTGTTATTGTCATAGAACATCACTGATATGTTCATCATATGGATGTGAAGAGTGCCTTTCTTCACAGTGACCTCAAAGAGGAAATATATATGGAACAACCATAAGGATTTGTGGAAGATTTCTCCATAGTTTAAAAACTTTGGAAATCTATTTATGGCCTCAAACAAGCTCCTCTAGCTTGGTATGTCAAGATGTACTCCTTTCTTATCTTAGTTGGGTTATCCTAATGCCATTCTAATTTGAATGTGTACATCTTATGGTAGGATGATTCACTATTGATTTTGGTTCTCTACATAGATGACCTATTATTCATAGGGAATTCTTCATCCACCATTGCAATAGTGAAAACTACTTTTTTCTGACAGGTTCTCGATGACTGACTTGGGCTTGTTGCATTACTTACTCAAGATTGAAATTTCTCAATCTAACTCTAGGATCACTACTACACAATCTAAATATGCTCTTGAGTTGTTTGCATAATTTAACATGACTGAATATAAGCTAACTCTGACCCCTTTTCTATCTAGTGTGAAACTTGATGCTTACTATCCATCTCTTTTGTTTGATGTTACTTCGTATCGATAACTTGTTGGAAGTCTCATCTACCTTACACACATTAGACCTAATATTTCATATACAGTGGGCATGGTATCTAGATTTATGCAAGAACCACATGAGCTACACTAAAAAGTAGCTAAGTGTATTTTACACTACGTTCAGGGTACTCATAGTTTTAGGATCACTATGGAGCAAGCATCGATATTGAGTTAATTGGTTATACATATTTAGATTGGGTTGGTAATATTAAAAATCACCCATCTACTTTAGGCTACACTTTCTCTCTCAGTTTAGGTATGATTAGTTGGTCAAGCAAGAATCAAAATGTTATTGTTTTATCTTTTATAGAGGCATAATATAAAAGAGTTGTTAATGCTTCTACTAAGGTTATTTGGATTCAAGAGATTCTTATTGAGTTTGACATCCAATATGGATGACTAATAGTCATCTACTGTGACAACCAAATCACAATCTAGATCTACAAGAGTCTAGTCTTCCATCAACAAACCAAGCATATTTAGATTCACATGCATTTCATTCAGGATCTCATCCATGAACAAGTCATTGATCTTCGCTACATCTAGACAATAGAGCAAATTTTTGATGTATTCACCAAACCCTTCACTAAGAGCAAGTATCTTCATTTTCAGGCTCTTCTTGGGGTTCAGGCAACTCCAACATCTTCCTCTAGGGGGAATTTTATTGTACTTGGGTACCTCATTAGGCCTTTGTGTCGGGACCCAATTCTACTACCCACCTAAGATACACTTAAGGGAGGTGTTAGTGTAAGTTTTTATTCCATTTAATGGTTTTTTCCTACACATGTTTTAATTAGCTTGCTTAGGTGTATTTTTTAGGTCATTATGAAATATAATCCCACATGAAGAAGTGAGGACATGTTTATCTTTCACCTATATAATGTATCTTCCTAAAGATTTTATGGCTAATGATGCTAATGCTAATATTGCAATATTTTAATTATTGAGAAATTACTTCTTCCTAGCTCATGTTTGATTTTACTACTACATAAAGGTAATTTCTTTGTGCATTCAACTCTATCTAGTAAATCCTCTATTATGGACCACTTTGACATCAAAGTCAACCACATGTATGAGTGTTTGGGGTATTACGGTGCCCACCATGATAAGAAAGTAAATAGTACTTGTCAAGTGTCTTTTGTTATCATCATATGCCTTAATTATGATAAGTTGAGGGTTAAGCATTGATTCTGAGTACCCGAACCTCTTGATAAAATTAATGTTACAAAGGTTCACTACATATAATTTATCTACAAGCACACGCATGATCTTATGATTACCAATAGGCACCTTGTTATACAAGAGATAATTATGATTAGGGACAATGGGTGGTATGTCTTAGGGGTTGAAGATGATTTGTTGTGAGGATGATAAGTGGCGTACAAGTGATTAAAACTAACTTACATCAATGTGAGTAGGAACTTTTGACTCTTGAAGGATCTTATTTAGGATATCTTGATGGATAGATGATGATTTGAGAAGATCCATAATTGATATTTGTGTTAGAGTCATCTTAAGTTATTGGATGATGTCATAATCTCTTTCAAGAATGGTCTGTGGATCCTTAGAAACATTGACTTTATGAGAAACCCTTTGAAGAGGGGCCTTAGGAGGTGCCCTAGTACGATTATTTTTCCACATCTAGTAGTAGCAACACAATTATGGGATGAGACCCAACTTGAGATTATTTGAGTGTCTTGGCCCTAACCTTGATTTTAGAAATTTAGTGTTTAAAACGATTGATATGGCCAATAAAATAGCAATAGTGATAGGTTTTTCTTCATTAATAGACAATGTTTGATGCATAGTTTTAACCTTGGTCCCTTTGTGTATTATTTTTTCTTTGATCATGATTTGGGAAGGGATCTTTATATATACATAATTATTGATTCTTAGAAGAGAATGATGGTTCTTCACCTTTAATTTATAATTTACGCTTCTCAATCAAATCTTGAATATAATTTCATAGTTACATGAATCTTCTAGTATCATGTCCCTTGACACAATGATAATGGTAATATTCATCTTCTTTAAACCAATATAGTTGTGGTCATCAAGAGGATTTATTTATGGTAAGGTGATCATGTTTGTAGCTATAAGCTTCTTTAAGACGCTTTTCAAAGGCTCACCTATGTTTGTCTAATGACAATTCATTGAATTAGTCTCTGGTCCTCCTTTAGGTACAATAATATTGATGCACTTTGAGGTTTATAAGCTGATCCTGGGATTGTTTGCACATGTTTAACATCAGTAGCACCATCTTCAACAAAATTATTATTCTTAGTGAATAATTTCAAATTTTCAAAAGGGATATTATTTTGACTATGATCATTATTTGAATAGAGCTTGATTAGCCCTTTACCAATAAGGGCCTTCTCGATCTAGATGCCTTTTTCAATAATATTGTTAAATGTAGTAGTACAATGTAATGTTAGATGATAGGCCAATTCTTGATTGAGAATGATGATGAAAGTGGTTGTTAATTATTTTTTGAGGATTGAACAATGGAACCAAATTACGAGGGTTCACCATCATTAAAGAAATGATGAGAAGCTTTCTCCATTTCTTTGCTTTGTGTTGTATAGATCTAACATAGTGATGTCATGCTCAACATTATAGGATAGATGTTGGATGAAATTATTGTTCAAGTCCCTGAATGATGATATGGACCCCTTGGTAGATGAATAAATCATTTTAGGGTAGGTCCACCAAGACTTCAAGGGAATAATATAAGCATGTATACATCACTATAAGTGATCTTGTGGCATGATATAAATAACTCCTTAACGTGTTCCCTTGGGCCCCCCTTTCCTTTATATTTATCAAACTTGGGAGGCTCAAATTTAGGGGGAAAATGGACATGTAAAATGCTCATGTCTAAAAGATAGGAACTAAAATCCTTGAATTTGTACTTCTTAGCTTGTGCTCTTGTGTATATACCTTGGAGAGCATCATTTATAGTTTTCCAATCTTGGGTAAATATGGGATCAAATAATGGATTGGATGTGGATGAGGATTATGGATTAAGATTATTATGATTCTGATTAGTAAGTGACAAGGCATTTTTAGAATGCTTTATGGGTGAGTGAGGCTTGTAAGCCTCATAATATATTTGTGAAGCGATGGAATTTAATTGTTGGGTTATTTGGTTTAAACGGTAAAGTATAACTTACTTATATTCTATCCCCACTTGGTCCTCCAAAATGGATTTACTTTTGTTAACCTTGACTCATTTAGCATTGACAATCTTAGATGAGGGTTATTCATTATCAACTTATTATTAATCATCGACTTCTTGGTCATAGACATCCTAGTTATTAACTTTAGGATTACAATTATGAGTGTTATCATGATGTGCAGGACTTTGAACAAGATTATGCAAGAGTTCTTGGTTAAATTTAGGTAGTAACCTTAGCCTTATCTCAATAAGGTTTACTAATATTAGGTCTTGATTATCATAGATATATTATTTTGAAATGGGCTTTGTTCTCATCATTATTCAAGAAATCATTTAGGGTGTCTTCATCACTCTTGGGGTATGCATGTCACTAAGGTTTTCTTCCTAATCTAAATGTTGTTTACCCAAATTACCAAGGTTATCACTTTGTTTTGATGCATATCCAATATTCAATTTTCATGCATAAGGGATAGGTGCCATGTAGATTGATGTGTGGGATAAGTGAATGCTAAACTGAGTTTACCTTTGGGGTGATTGATTTATTATGAAAAATGATTAGAATTTAGATGGGGTATGTCCTTGAGAAATTGAGTTTATAATTCTTGAGCTAGTAAGGTCAATTAAGATGAGAGTAAGATCTAAGAACCTATGTTTGACCAAGTTGAATAAGTGTTTTTATTGCCAATGAGTTATAGGTTTAAACCAGTAAGGTGATGGATGCTATCAAAATGACAAGTGTTGGATTTAAACCAATAGAGTGGTGGTTGTTATAAGGCAATGATAGGTGCCAGATTTAGACCAATATAATGATAAGTTAGTTAAGGTGCTAGATTTAGACCAATAGAATGATAAGTTAGTTAATATATCGACTTAGAGAGGGTGTACCTAATCAAGGTCTATATCAAATGATGATTTAAACAGGCGTACTTGAGTTTTGACAAAGTTAATAGTGACAAGATTGATGACAAATGTGTTGAACTATGGTGACTAGGATTTAGATAGGTTTGGCAATGTCAAGAGGGATGACCAGGTCAAGAGTAATGATTGAAGTAAACTTTAAATGTGATTATGGGTGATAGGGTTTTGACTAAGACAAAATATGATAAGATGATTATTGACTTGTGAATATTAGATAAGGAATTGGATTATATTTGACCTAGGTTTGAGTTTTTAACAAGGTAATTATTTTGTGTTTAGGTCTTAAGCTTTACAAATAATATTGGTATCAACTCACAAACAAGAGTAATAATCCACAATCCTATATTAGTGATTGACAAAAAAGTGCAACTTAACACATAGTCCATCTAATGACTCATGATGAGAGGTGACTAGATCGTTCTCCCACCCTCTCTCACTATTTGTACATGGTGAGTGATCTCTAGTGATGATGTTTCCCCTATCTTGGATGTTTTTCATGGTTTATAGGTCATATTATAAGCTTAAAAATATCTCTAAGGGAGTCCTCTAAACACCTTATGGTACATGGGGCTCAAGTCCATGTAAGTTGTTGTTTGATGCCTACATATCAGAATGTTACCTCCTCACTCCATGAAATCCTATATGGGGATTTTTACTTAGCTTAGTGATAATTATCTTTGATATTTTTACTTATCCAAAATACAAAGTTTGGTCTTATGTGTGGTGATGAAATACACATCATAATCCACTTAAGGACTATGACAAGTGTGTGAGGATGAATTACACATCATGTTTCCCCTAAAAAATAAAAAGTGGACGTTTATCAATGATTTATGATCTCCAGGCTTTCCCTAGGGGTGCAAGGAGAGATCATATGCAGCCTTAGCCCTAGGTCATAAATAAACAAGCTAAAATTTAAGCTAGATTAATTGGAATTTAGATACATAAACAAGCAAGTTAATTAACCTTGATTAAAATGTGACAAGAAAATGTATCAAAAGTAATTTCAAAATGCCAATTCTTGGATAGGCAACCTACATGTCAAGTTGTTAATAACTTTAGATTAGATTCTCTGGGGCTAACCTGTAACAAAGATTTAGATCAAACACAAATTTTATATATAACAAAGCCATGTATCAGAGAGTTGATGTAATGTTTACGTAATTAGAACTCATAATTGCACAAAGCAAAATTGTTACAAAGACCAGGTTAGCCAAAGCATAGACCAAATGTGAAATTGTGGGCCTAAGAGTCAATGTCATTACTATATAAGAAAAAATGCATAACTTAAAGAAGTTAAAATGAAAAAATAAATAACATTATACCTGAGTAATGTTGGGAACGTCTACAATGAAATCATGTTTCAAGAAATCAAAATCATGTTTCCTAAAATGTGAGTTCACACATGTATACAAGAAATAGTAGGATATAAAAAAAATTTAGATCTGACGAATAAAGTCATTGATTCAATTAGCAAAATCAAAACTCAAAAAGTGCAATTTTGTGAAAATGTAATAAAAAATATAATAGCAAGATAGAAAGTTCAATTTAATCGATGTATAATACAGATAAATGCAACCATAAAATAAAGGAGCTTAGATTGTTAGTCTAAGGGAACAAAAAATGTAAGCAAGATATAAAATAACTATTTTGATTTTTTAAATATTCTATTGTCAGATGTAAAATACTCAAGTGAAAGATAAAAATGATTAGTCTACTGTCATATGTTAACCAAAAGACCCAATAACGAGTTTAAGTATTTAACATCAAATTAAGAAACATGAGAAAATTAAAATTGCACTAATTAATACAACTCACACAAATACCCTTGATTGGGCATGAGAGATATATTGAAAAAAAATAAGCAACTAAAATAAAAGCATTTATACCTCAATTTGTAGCTCAATATACCTCTAAAAATTTTAATTGGCATGCCCCAAATTGATATGCAAATGCACTTGATATGTTAGATTTCTTGACTTTGCTCTAGACTTGTACCAATGGTGGATGATAAGGATGCTTGAAGACAAGTTAGCAACATGTAATTTCTCAAATTCTTAGTTTTGACATTCTTCTTTGGCATGTGCTTATATGGAGTGTGGTAGGAGAATGGATTGCTAGATCTAATCCATGGTGGAAAGTTGATAGAGGGCTAATGATTTTCCTAAGAATTTTAAATTCTTGGAAAAGCCTAAAATGCCATTAGGGATGGGATCTACTAAGTTTAGGGGCTTATACATCTCATTAGAGTTAATAAACATTGTTAGTAGGTGGATTAGCAAGGTGACTTTTAGGAGAAGTTGGTGGGGTAGTTGAAGGTAGTTGGGGAGGTGAAATTAAAATTCATGAAAGATTCTAGGGACTTGTTAGTATTAAATGATGCAATAAGAAATGGATAAGTGATAATAATGAGTGATTAATTGTTGTGGGATGGATAGTAAGGTTAGTATGTGAGTGTGGAATGAAGGGGATGATAGACTAAGACCAGTATAAATAATAATATAATATTAATTAGTAAAATTGGTATTAAAATCAATAATGACATAAGAGTGGACATACTTGGATGATTACAATAATATAGTATTAATTAGTCAAATTAGTATTAAAATCAATAGTGACATAAGAGTGGACATACTTGGATGATTAAAACTCTCCCTATCATATGTTCTTGATCGGGATACATCTAAAGCTTGTGACCCATCATCTTATTTTTCCTACAACTCTCCCTAACATATATCCTTGCCTGGGATACATCTAAATCTTGAGATTCATCATTCCATAGCTCTCACTGATATGTATCCTTTTTTGGGATACATCTAAATCTTGAGACCCATCATCCTATTTTGGCTACATTTGTCCCTTGCATGTGTCCTTTCTTGGGATACATATAAATATTATGGTACATCATCCCATTTGGCCTATACCTCTCTCAACATGTGTGCCCTTACTCAAGACACGTCTAAAACTAAAAGCCTTTTATCACCATCCTATCATTATTACTTCCCATTTGGGGCACATCTAAGGCTATGACACAGTCATTTTTTCTCCTTCACATACACATTTTTTCGGGGCATCATAAATTTATGGTTTATTAATCAATGTCCATCTTCTCTAATGATTTTCTCTATCATCTCATTTATCGCATCCATTCCCTTCCTTTTATGTCTATTAGTGCATCTCACCCCTCATTTCCTTTTAATTGGCCATCTATCTCATTCCTCTCCACATGACCCCTTAAGGGGGAATCATCCATCCTAATTTTATAACATCCTCGAACATCTTCTTCTTTGAAATGTCGTTAGTTATTCAAGTCACAATGCCCTTTTAAATAGGGGCAAAATGTATACATCCAAATCTACACACTCCTCCATCATTATCAATTTTAATACTAATTTCACTAATTAAAACTATATTATTATTCATCCTAATCCCAATATATCATCCCATTCATTCCACACTCACACACTACCCTTACTATTTATAGAGTAAAATAATCTACATTTTATTTTGAGTTTCAGTTGTGCGCTCCAATTTTGTCCCTACGCATTTCAGTTTTGGCAGTGGAGGTTTTGACACAGAGCACAGGGGCAGGTTTTCATTTTGCCTAAGTTTTGTCTAAGTCTCAAAGTCATGCAAAACATGCCAAGTGTCATCATTCGGGACATATTATAATTTCTATAAGTTACGCGAAACATGCCACGTGTCCTATTATATACCTGCGTAGCATGACAAGTGTTGGCATTCGTATTTTAGTTTCTTATAAGTTTTAAAAGATTATTTTAATAAGCTTCTCTTAGAGTCCTGCAAAAGGTGCCAAGTGGCAACTACAAAAGGTTTTAATATGTTTCTCTAAGTGCAGCAGAAAGTGCCATGTGTCCCTTGTTAAAGCTCGACAGAGACCGCCAAGTGTCAACATCCACAATTTCTTCCTTTTGTTTCGTTATTGAGTAAGGACTATGGTGGGCCCCGGGTGAGTTACTAAAGTAAGTGGAAGCCACCATGTGTCATCATTTGTGTGAATCTAAATGAGTCCCAAATGTTTCTATAGTGTTTCTAAAGCTCATCAGAAGTTGCCATGTGTCATCTTTTGCAGAACTCAAAAATTATCTAAAGCTTCTATAGACAAGCGAAAGTCACCGCGTGTCACTTGTTAAAGACTAGCGGATGTTGCCAAGTGTCCTCACCTATTTCATAGTGGGAAATTTCACGAGTATCTATTTCAACCAATGAACTTGCAGAGAGGCTAACCATTTTAGATCTAAAAGATATCTTCTATCAGACACTCCCAGTTAAGTTCTAATTCGATTAGACCATTGGGATTTGATCGCGCAGGCAATCTTGAGCCAGTCCTAGGCTATAAATATGGGTTCAAATCGTAGGACCAAGGAGATACCAAAAAAAAGAGAAGAGAAAAGGAAAGGGAGAGAATTTTTTGCAAATAGACTATTATAAGAGATTTATAATAAGTTTTGAGACTTTCTTGTTGTGGCTAGTAATATCATTTGCCTTTGTTCTATTTTCTTAATTCAAAAAGTTTGTATAACTGTGCATATATCAGTGCTTTTTATGTGACTCAAAAATTAATAAGAAGACTGAGTTCTGTGCCTTTGCTGATATTTTCTGTGTTATTGCAAAATCGTCTAAGTTGTGATCCTTTGATTCTATTTGTTTTCATCTTTTACATTGATCATGCATTGTTTACTCTTTAATGTAATTGAATCCTAAAGATAGCTTCACTATGCTTATTATTAAGGAATGATTCATACTCATGCGCATCGCCATAATTAAATTTTCTTTCATTGCATTGGTGATTCTGTTTAATTTTTATCCCTTTTTCCCACAATACTTTTGAGATAAAGAAGAGCCAAATTCTTTAAAATTTGGAGGTCATTTCAGGTCGCAAGTCCCACATTCCTGAAACTTCCCATGTTGGTGTTAAAAACATCACAATTTTAAGCATCAACAATTTTTGGCATGCCCAGTGGGACAATCTCTTGAAGTTTCGTTCAAGACTGTATGAACTAGAGAGCTACAAGGAGTCAGAGCTATGGACTAGTAACAAGAGCTCAATCTACTATGAACTTAGGTATTCTTTTACCACCATTGATAACTAATTCAAGAAGGGTCAATCAGTTTACAACAACACTAAGAGCAAACATGGGAGCACCTATAGCCCCAAGGAATTATGCAAGTTGGAACACTAGCAGTGCTCTGATTCTCCTAATACCACTAACCACTTGGGATCCTATTCTAGTAAATGCCCTGAAAGCTCTACCCAAATTTAGTGGGGAAGATTTCAAAACACTTGAAGAACATCTACATGATGTGTCTAATGTCTGTGTAATACATGTGATCACACAGCAGAATGTGGCTATAAGATTGTTAGCAGCTTCTTTTAAGGGGAAGGCTTTAGACTGGTACAGATCTTTGACCCCAAATACAATATCTACATGGGATTAGCTTAGAGATGCTTTCTTTGCAAGATTTGAAGAAAAGGGTGATAAATCTTCTTTGTTGCAACAATTGATTACTATCAAAAGGGCACCACAAGAAGCAATGACTGATTTCAATTCAAGATTTCAAAAGACTTGGTAAAGAATTCCGGCTACAACAAGACCATTACCAGGTATGGCTATAGCATTTTATTTTAAAGCCTTAAATTCAGATATATCAGTAATGATTTAGTCACTTGGAGGTTAGACTCTGCCAGAAGCCTATGACTATGCAGTCAGAGCTGAAAATAACTTAATAGATGCTGGAAAGTTGCCCCCAAGGCCTCCCATGCCCATGTTTCCAGAGATTACCTTACCTTTTCCTCGAGAAGCCCCTAATCCCATAGCCTCACCTGTGTCTATGTATACATTTCCTCAACAACTTGCTAAAGTAGTTGTCCCTGTCCAGTCATCTGAGATGGATAATGTCAAGAACATCTTAAGGACATTTTATAATGAGACACTTAACCTAAAACGATAACATAATCCTTATCCTATACCCCAATATCAAGGCTACCAAGGAAATAGACCTCCACCACAGCCAAATTAGTATAAAGGTCCTTAAAGGCAAACTAACCCTCAGCCATCGAACCAATTAGTTACAGTCCCTACACCCTCACAAATTGTTCCCCCTAAACCAAACAGGGAGATTGTTCTTGGATAGAATAATTATGCAGATGGCACCAATGCTTGGTGTTTCCCTTGTAATAATGCTCATATGCCCAGAGATTGTCCCAGGGGTAATCTACAACAAAAGATAGCAGAGCAAAGAAGAATGGATGGATAATTTGTAAATACCTCTGACACTCAACCCTACCAATTCCCTGGTATGCAAAATTCAGTCTTGGTGGCTCAGATGCAAGGGATGTCCTTACAGCAAGAAGAAGAAATAGCCCCTGAGCATTCTTTATTTTCATGGGTTGAAGATGAAGAGTTAGTATTCTTAAATGAAGCTTTTACTTTTAAGAAGCCATTGGTACAATCAGATTACTACACCAGAGCCAAGAAAAGGATGATGGAACAGCTTAAAGTTGCAAATAATGAAATTATGGGGATTCTTCCATTTAAAGATCCTCAAAACACAGCTGCTAGATAAGAAATACCTCAGCCAGTGCAGAACCAAGTAATTTCTGGAAAAGTTCAAGAAAAAGCAAAGTACCCTTATTATCCAAGAACCCAAACACTAGGACTGGTGAATGTGGTAGATCCGCTGAAGAAGACCCCAGCACATGTTTCAATATGAGACATGCTAGTTATTCCTGAGCAAAAGACACTGTTGCAAGAATATCTATAGGGCCAAGTAGTGCCTAAACATACTGGTACCAAAGGAGGACCTACTGATAAGGAAAATCTCAAAGACACGGTTCTTCTATATAGAACAACCCTTTTGAACAATGCACCAGAGGTAAGCAAATCCAAACCAGAGCCCTTCTATTTGACTTTGATAATTGAAAAAAAAATGTTACATAATGCAATGATAGACTAATGGGCCAGTACTACAGTAATGCCTAAACAAATAGAAGATGCTTTAAAAATAAAGTATGAACCACTTACTAGAGGAGTTATGTAGCTGAATGGAAAATCGGTGCAAATAATAGGGAAAACTAAACAACTCCCATTGCAATTGTATACTTTCCCTAATATAATTATCAATTAGGATGTGGTAGTCATAGATATACCCCCTGTATTTGGCTTATGTTTATTCAGAGATTTCATAGCCAAGATAGGAGGTTATATGTCACTTGATTGGTCTCACCTCATCCTAAGAACCAAATATGGTACAAAAATGAAAATACTATCTGAGTCACTATCTAAGGATCACATCACCAATGAACCAACCCTAGAATTAGAGGCAACTCATGCTATGTTGAATAAGGAAGAAAGGGTCTTTGTTGAAGAGTTATGTGACTGGACTGAACATGACCAAGAGGAGGAAAATTACCAGTTGTTAACTATGATGCAAAGTGACCCATATGGAAATTATGACTCTACTAGTCTGGGCACTTATGCCATATTTGATGAAGACCATGAAATCCCAAATGTTTTAAGGGAAGAAATGCCAAAGACTTAAGAATCTAAAAAGGACTCAAAAATTTGGAACTTAAATTTTGATGGGGCTAGAAGTAAAAATGGTGTTGGAGTAGGAATTTGTCTTGTTGCTCCAAATGGTGAGAAAATTTTAAGAGCTATCTATTTCCAATTTGCCTGTACTAATAATGATGCTGAATATGAATCCTTAGTACATGGGCTCATGTTAGCCAAGAAAAAAGGAGTAAAGAATCTTATAGTAAAAGGAGATTCATAATTAGTGGTGAAATAAATCAGAGAAAAGGCAATAGCCAAAAATGTAACGATGAGATCCTATAGACATAAAATTTGGAACTTAATAGATGATTTTGAAGCTTTCAATATTGAAGTAGTTCCTAGAACCCAAAATTCTAAAGCAGATAGGATGGCACATATTAGCTCACAGTTTGATCCAACAACTGATCTATTAGTCAACAATGAGTCAGTCAAAATTATAGTAAGGCCAACTATCCCAGACAATGATGAAAATTGGCAAGTCTTTAAAAATGATTTTCAGGTACTCTCATTTTTTCAACAGTCAGTGGAATTTGCTAATCAATTTCAACCCAAAATCGAAGAAGCATATGGAGACTGAATTATTCAATTAACGACCAATAAGCTTCCCAAAGGCTTGATTACTTTAGAAAACCTATTTGATCCAGAAGATGTAAGCCTAGAGAAGAAAAGGTTTCAAGAAAATAAAGCAGATTATTCTGAGATACAAGTGAGTGAAGGGAGAAAACTAAAGATTGGAAATTTCACAACCCAAGAGGAAAGGGAAAGACTAATTAACTTGTGTGAAAGATATGATAGAGTAATAGACTAGACCTATGAAGACCTTCATGGCTATAACAGAGACATCATTTAGCACACCATAGAACTGACTAAAGGATCTAAGCCAGTCAGACAGAAGCAGAGGCTAGTGAATCCAAGGATTGAACCTCTAATGGTGGATGAGTTGCAAAAACTCTTAGAATCTAAAATAATTTTTCCAATCAAACACTCAACCTGGGTATCCAATCTAGTACCAGTCAAAAAAAATGGTGACATAAGGCTCTATGTGGATTTCAGAGACCTAAATAGGGCATCTCTGAAAGATCACTATCCCCTGCCCTCTATGGAACAAATTTTATAGACTGTGGCTGTATCAGAGATTATCTTTGTTAGATGGTTTCTCTAGATACAATCAGATTTGGTTGGCTGATGAAGACCAACACAAGACTGCATTTACTACCAAATGGGGAATGTTTGCATATGCCAAGATACCATTTGGCCTATCAAATGCTAGAGCCACTTTTCAAAGAGCAATGGATGTAGCATTTGGAGAACTCATAAATAAAATCATTCTGATTTATCTTGATGATCTCACTAGTATTTTCTAAGAATGCTGTTGATAATTTTGATCATCTGAAATCTATTTTTAAGAAGTGTCAAGAGTTTGGAATATCTCTAAATCCCAAGAAGTGTATCTTTACAGTACCTCAAGGCAAATTAATAGGACATATAGTATCCAAAGGAGTCTCTATAGATCTAGAGAGAGTCACAGCCATAATGAACTTGTCCTTGCCAGTAAATAAGAAGGTAGTTCAGTCCTTTTTGGAAAAGATTAATTTTGTCAGTCGGTTCATATCAGACTTTGTAGGCCTAATGAGACCAGTGACACTCTTGTTGAAGAAAGACCTGGTGTTCAAGTGGACTACAGAAATAAGACAAGCTTTTGAGGAGGTCAAGAAAGCAATTTCAATAGCCCCAGTACTTAGTAAAGCAGACTTCTCTTAAGTCTTTTATAATGTATGTTTATGGAGGAGAGTTTAGTGTTTCTGTTGTCCTAAAACAGAAAGATGATCAACAAGATAGAGAACACCCAATAGCCTTTTTCTCAAAGACTCTTAGGGAGTATGAAGCCAGATACAACTTTGTGGAGAAACATGCATATGCTATGGTAAAAGCCCTCAAGAAATTTAGGCATATGGTATCAGAAAATAAGATTCTGATACTTTTGGCTCATCTTAGTGTCAGAGAATACATTATGAAAGGTGAAATTACTGAAAAAAGAGCAAAATAGATAACAAAGATCCTTGAGTATGATGTAGAGGTCAAACCCACTAAGCTAGTCAGAGGTAGAGGGTTGTGCCAATACATGGCTCAAGATATGGAAAAGATGATAACTGAAGAAACAGAAAAGGAAAATGTATTGAGGATACAAGAAATTGATCAAAACTCCTGGGTCATAAACAAAATCCATTTTATAAAACATGGGATTTTCCCAAAAGATCTCTCTCAGGACAAGAGGAGATACTATAGGTAGCAAGGGGTCCATTTTGTTTTAATTGACCAAGTTCTTTTCAGAAGAAATACTGATGGCATACTTTTAAGATGCATAGAGAAAGATGAGGCTCATAAAATATTACATGAAATGCACCATGAAGTCTCAGGTAGACATTTTTCTGTAAGAACTACAACTATAAAGATAAGTCAGGCAGGTTATTTCTGGCCCACTTTATTTACAGACTATTATCAACTGGTCAAAAAGTGCCAATCTTGTCAGTATTATGTGGGGAAGAGAAGGAATGCAACAATGCCCCTTAGTCCTATAATTGTTGATTAACCCTTTGCTTAATGGGGTCTTGACTTCATTGGAATGATCAATCTGGTGTCAATTATGGGACACAAATGGATTCTAACTACCACAAACTATTTTACCAGATGGAGTGAGGTAGTGCCACTCAAAGAAGCAACAGAAAAGGTGATCCTAAACTTTGGGCCTCCTCGTACCATAATTTTAGATAATGCTAAGGCATTTTTAGGGAAAAAATATCTAACTTTGCACTAAAGTATGGAATCTATTTGAAAACTTCCTCAAATTATTACCCTCAAGGTAATGGTTTGGCAGAATCAACCAATAAGAACCTGATTAGACTTATTAAGAGAATAGGGGCTGATCATCACAAAGAGTGGCATAAAGTGCTTAATATAACACTGTGGGTTGATAGAATTACACCTAAACAAGTGACAAAGATGTCCCCATATGAATTGGTCTATGGTAAGCCTACTATAATGCCCCTGAGCTTGGAGATTCCTGCTCTCTAGTTAGTAAAACAAATTGAAATTGAGGAGAATGGCCCCATGCAGCTCAGACTTGCTGAGCTCCTGGAAGTTCAAGAAAAGAGGGATACAACACATGAATCATTAATGAAACATTAAAAAATAATCAAAGACTTCTTTGATAAGAAGACTTCAAACCCCCATTTTGAAGTAGGTTCAGTTGTTTTGAAATGGGATGCAAGAGCTACCAAGCCGAGTCGACACCATGAATTTGAGGCATTGTGGACTGGCCCCTATAAGATTCATACATGTAAACAACAAAATTTATTTGAGCTTGAAATGATGGAGGGTGAACTCGAAGAGATTCTTATGAATGGGATCTACCTGAAACATTTCATTTAAGCAGTATCTCCCATGTATTATAGTTAGATAGTTTCCCTTTCCTTGTTGCTTTGTTTTTCCATTTTTTTCCCACTCTTTCTTTTAATAAATGTTTTATGAACACGTGGCCATGACTCAAAGTATTTTCAAAATTTTTGAAACTCTTGCATTCACTAAATCTCTCTTAGATCCCCAAAATTCTCCAAGGTACCTTTACACAGCCACATTTATGACATGTCTAACATGCTATCCCACGTAGATTTAATAAGATTTACTATCAATTTCCCAATTGTAATGCCATTTATGAAACTTGATGTGTCATTAAATACCCTAATAACAAGAGTTAAGGCTTAACTGTGTCTCAACCCTTTTTACATCTGCTAGAAAAATACATGTTACCTACATTTCAATTCATAGCAAAGCCTGCTTAGTAAAAGTGCCTTCCCTGTTACAAAGCTTCCATACTTGTTACATAAGTTGACTAATTCCCAGTATAGACATAGATAAGGAGGAGACACAATCTTCACAATAGGGGTTTGGGATTTACGAATCCTTTAATAAGCTTCTCAGTAGCAAATCATATGCTTCGGCCCCTGCACAACCCTTAAGGACCTATCCAAGGACTAGAGTCCCCGAAGTTGGTTATGTGATTGACCCAACAAAGGTGAAGGATTTTGTAGATGGAATTACAAACCTGACCCTTCAAAATTTTGGCAAAGCTCTAGGAGAAGGGGCACACCAAAGATGTATCCAGAAGGTCAAGGCTAGACAATCTGAAACATTTGGGATGAGGATATGGACTTCTCAATTGGCACAATTCATTATCCCGGGTGTACATCCGTGCCTTGACTTAGTTGAAATGTGTGCATAATTATTTCATGCGCCCTCGAACACCATAAAATAGGGTTAATTCAAGGTGAAAATTACACTGAAGGCCATTAGGGACATGTTGGCCCTATATCATGATAAAATAGCCACACTTCCCACCATTGCCAAAATGCAAAAAATGTGGGCAAACATTAATAATCAAATGAAATTTCTCAGATCAAAATTGCAATTAGGGGATGATGATACCATTGTGCCAGTGCTACCAACAAGAAGGGCACAATTTACACAGGCCAGTCAAGAGGCACTATCCATGATGGCATTTATTTTTGGAATGGAGGACATAACTGTCTATGATTGGCAAATGGCCATTCTCTTCAGATTAAAAATTGTAGACAAGTCTCAAGAGTATCAGCTGGAATTCTTAGAGTAGATTGCCTATTCAATGGTTGAACAACTCACTAAATTCAAATCTAAAGAGGTTTTCAAGTATTCTTCTTATCTTTTTCACCTCATATTATATCAAAACTTTGGCATCTTTTCACAATATATGCATCTGAATATGTAAGAGCCAAGTTTTGGTCATAATAGGACCATTCCTGTGTCTGCATGGACACATATCTTATCCAAAACGTCTAACCCATATGAATTTTGAGAACTTTTTGTTGCCCCTGCCTTTTGTCACCTAAGCCTAGAGCTTGTTGAAAATAGATTAACTCCAAGTGTTAGAGGCCTCATGACAAATTGCCCTATTCCCTGTGACTACTTTTTTGGATCTCACCATACCATCATTAGGGTCCATGGTTTTAATGGAGAACAAGTGTTTATAATTAAGATTTTGACTCCTAGGCTAGCACTCTTAGAGGTCACCTGACAAGTGTCTGTGGGTTGATAATGACTATGGCACTGGGAGGAAGAAAAAAAAATGTATGATATTCCATGGGTAAATAAAAACATGACCCTAGAGGTCAGAGATGCTGAGCACTTGTTGCTGAGGAAACTAGCTATCCTGGGTTTCTTTCTGATTGAAGATAAATGGAGATATGACCCAAGCAATTTCATAACCTTATGGGTCAAGAATAACAAGGTTGGCACTAAAATTATGCATGAGGGCGGTCCCTTTTGGGAAGATAGAAGAAACCTTAAGGAAGATATTCCCGATTTGTATGTAGAATTGATAGATTTGCCCTTTCAGGAGGCCAGGCCATGGGAGACCTTTTATGTTAAGGAAAAGGTTTTTGACCCTAAAATCATAATGACTCCTGATTTAAAAAGGGCATTGAAGAACAAAGAATGGAAACCCAAGAAAATGGAAACCTATTAGAAATATAAGCAGGAGATTTTTGAGATAACTCACCCTTTTGGTAATATAAATTTAGATAAGAAATGGGAGGCAATCTGGGATGAATGGCATCTATCTCCTGTCTCTAGCCCTGATACAAGCAAACTACAAACAAAGGGTGGAGAGTCAAAGGGGGAAGCAAAATCCACTCATACAGTGCAGGCCCCAGGACAAACTTCATCTACAGTCACTATAGAAAAATAAAAGAATGTGGTATCCTCACCACGCAGAGCTTCTTTATCAGTGTCAACCTTTGGGATTTTATGCAATCACCACTAGCAGCAGTGGTAAATGTTTAAGAGAAGAAAGCACAACAAGAAGAGGAAAGGCTAAGGAAACATAAGAGGCTGAAACTTTAGCCTGATTTAGATGAGGAGGTAGAGCCCTCATAGCATCAACCATTGAATACATCTATTGCTCCTCAGGTACATGTTATTTCTCCTTCTTCTTTTATGTCTTTTTCTTCTTCTATAGTGATGGATATCCCAATTGTCCAAATATTATCCCTTACCACCTCTGCTGTGCTAATTTCCCAATTTTCCCCACTTATTACTACTCAGGCCACATCATCATAGGTCACATATTACCTCCCTTTTCCCCCTCTATCCCAAAGAGAATACCTCACCAGATTCCCTCTAGCTAACATTTGGCTATTCCCTATGGATTGCCACAGGGTTGTCCTTTTGCAGGTAGGTATATTGCCTCTCCCTCTACCTTCCAAGCTTAAGAAAATACTGCTAAGGCTAGGGAAGTCCAGATGGATAAAAAAGGGAAGAAAGATAATAAAGCTCTGGCTGCACCACACATGAGGTCACTTTTTGACCCAATCTAGTAGTAGCTAACTGTGACTCATTTGTCACCTAATGTAGTCAGGCCAAACGAGTAGATGCAACCTCAAGATTATACAATGAGTGCAGTGGCTATGGATATGCCACTTTTCAGACCACATGACAGGGTTGAGCTACTGAATGAAACCACTTCAGCTGTAGCTACTGATTATTTGAAAGTATCAAAGAAGCTGTAAAAGATGGAGGCTGATCTGGTTCAAGAGAGCAAATGGTAGCAATCTGGCTACAAAAATCAAAACAAAGAATGATGAAATAGAGAGTCTCAACAAACAGTTGCAAGAAACTATTTCTTATCAGATTCACTAGACTATTTAAGCCCTAAATGCTTCTTTGAAAGAAGAGCTAACACAAGAGAAAGCTGCAGTGATAGCCCTAAGGCAGGAAAAGGAAACACTATAGAAAAAATGTCAGGAAAACTTGCAATAGGTCACGTAGTTCCAGTAGAAGCTGTTGAACGAGCAAAACAATACTGCCACCATACAGGCCCAACTTCAAGCTGAGCAACAAATAACAAAGCAATTGACACTTGAGTTGGCTAATAGGCCAATAAATGCAAGAGTTTTAAACCTGGTCAAGGAGCTATATGTATCAGTATGGAAAAGAATCTCTAAGGAGATTACTCAGCTCAGACCCTCTCTAACTTTCCTGCTAAATGCACAAAAACTATGCCAAAAGGTGGAGACTTCAGTCCAGGCCACTCTATCCACTGTCTCTATGAGAGTGTCTAATTCTCAAATGCTGATGAAAAATCTATATGACATAACTGATGAAATATTATCAGTAGTAGGGATTAGTGATAGAATGATTGCTGCAAAAAGGATGAACGAAGTTCTCAGTTGCAACTCTACAACAATTAATTGCAAAGAGCTCCTAGATGTGGTAAAAGAGGGAGTAAAAGACATGAAGAAGCATATTGAAGATCTAGTGCAATTGAGTCTTCCCTACCATTTTCATGATAGCAACATTGTGTTAATGGTTGATGAGATTAAGCCTTTGTTGTTAGCCAGACAAAATGATCAGTCAATTTTTCAAGGTTTAACAGATGCTTCATTAGTGCTAGAAGTGGAAGTTGTCTTGATCCCCATGGCCCAGCTTGAATTCCAATTGAAGACTGCAGTTCATGTTTTGTAGAGCTTTTCACATAAGGACATCATCAACCTTGATTTAGCCTTCTAGGATTTGTAAAATAAACAGGGACTATCTGATGCTGAATGGTCTGTTTATCAGACAACCTTATAGAATTTGTGATTTTTGCCACATTTTTTATATATTCTTTGGGTTCTTTTTTGAGCAAGCTCAAAAGTCGTTAGGGTCACCAAGAACGATAGAGTAAAATACTCTACATTTTGTTTTGAGTTTCAATTGTGTGCTCTAATTTTGTCCCTATGCATTTCAGTTTTGGTAGTGGAGGTTTTGACGCAGAGCACAGGCGCATGTTTTCATTTTGCCTAAGTTTTGTCTAAGTCTCAAAGTCACATGGAACATGCCAAGTGTCTTTAGTTGGGACACACTATAATTTTTATAAGTTGCACAAAACATGCCATGTGTCTTGTTGTATACCTGCAGAGCATGACAAGTGCCAGCATCCACGTTTCAGTTTCTTATAAATTTCAAAAGCTTCTTTTAATAAGCTTCTCTCAGAGTCCCACGGAAGGTTCCAAGTGGAAACTATGGAAGGTTTTAATATGTTTGTCTAAATGCAATGGAAAGTGTCGCGTTTCCCTTGTTAAAGCTCGATGGAGACCATCAAGTGTCAACATCCGTAGTTTCTTCCTTTTATTTCATTATTAAAGACTGTGGTGGGCCCCGGGTGAGTTGCTAAAGTAAGCAAAAGCTGCCATGTGTCATCGTCTGTGTGAATCTAAATGAGTCCCAAATGTTTCTATACTATTTCTAAAGCTCAACAGAAGCTACCATGTGTCATCGTCTGTGTGAATCTAAATGAGTCCCAAATGTTTCTATAGTGTTTCTAAAGCTCAGTGGAAGCCGCCATGTGTCATCTTCCGTAGGACTCTCAAAAGGTATCTAAAGCTTCTATAGACAAGCGAAAGCTACCACATGTCACTTATTAAAGACTAGCAAATGCTGCCAGGTGTCCTCACTTGTTTCACAGTGGGAAATGTCATGAGTATCTATTTCAGCCAATGAACTTGTAGAGAGGCTAACTGTTTCAGATCCAAAAGATATCTTCTATCAGACACTTCTAGTTAAGTTCTAAATTGGTTAGACCATTGGGATTTGATCATGCGAGCAATCTTGAGCCAGTCCTTGGCTATAAATATGGGTTCAAATTGCAGGACTAAGGAGATACCAAAAAAAAGAGAAGAGAAAAGGAAAGGGAGAATTTTTTTTGCAGATAGATTGTTATCAAAGATTTACAAGAAGTTTTGACACTTTCTTGCTGTGGCCAGTAATATCATTTGCCTTTGTTCTATTTTCTTAATTCAAAAAGTTTGTATAACTGTGCATATATCAATGCCTTTTATGTGACTCAAAAATTAATAAGAAGACTGAGTTCTGTGCCTTTGCTGATATTTTCTGTGTTATTGCAAAATTGTCTAAGTTGTGAGCCTTTGATTCTATTTGTTTTCATCTTTTACATTGATTATGCATTATTTACTCTTTAATGTTATTGAATCCTAAAGATAGCTTCATTGTGCTTAGTATTAAGGAACAAATCATACTCAGGCGCATCGCCATAGTTAAATTTTATTTCATTGCATTGGTGATTCTGTTAATATTTATCCATTTTTCCCATAATACTTTTGAGATAAAGAAGAGCTAGCTTCTTTAAAATCTGGAGGTCATTTCAGGTTGCAAGTCCCACATTCCTAAAACTTTCCATGTTGGTGTTGGAAACAGTGTAATTTTAAGCATCAACACTATCCATATCACAAGAATTAATCACTCATTATTATTACTTATCCCTTTCTTATCACATCATTTATCACTAACAAATCCTTACAATATTTCATGAATTTTAAATTCACCTCCCCAACTACCTTCAACTACCCAACCAACATCTCTTACACTAATCCACCTACTAACCATGTTTATTAACTATATTAGGATATATAATCCCCTAAAATTCCTAGATCCTTTCCTTAATGACATTGTAGGTTTTTCCAAAAATTTAAAATTCATAGGAAAATCCGTAACCCTCCATCAACCTTCTACCATGGATTAAATCTAGCCATCTATTTTCCGTATCACCCTCTATATAAGGACATGCAAAGGAAGAATGGAAAAATAAGAATTTGAGAAATTGTATGCTGGAAACTTGTCTTCAAGCATCCTTATCATCCACTATTGCTTCAAGTCTAGAGCCAAGTCAAATAATCCAACATATCAAGTGTATTTATATATTAAATTGGGGTACATCAATTCAAGTTTTGTGAGGTCTAATTGCTTCTTTTTAATTTCTTATTTGTTCTTCAATCTATCTCTCTTGTCCAATCAAGGGTTTTTGTGTGGGTTGGACTAGATTTTGTAATAACTAACATACTTCATTTATTGATTGCACTTTAAATTTAGTATTTCAATTTATCACTTATATAATAGGGAATGATGTAAATGATCATAAAATGATTGGGTTTCCATAATTGTAAAAATAATGTGTAAGGGAGATAATATAATGATAGGTAGGTATGAATCATTATCATAATAAAGGGTGAAATGTGGACGAGCACTTTAAGATAGACTGTTATAATTTTACGATAAGAGAATATGAATGATTCTAAGGGAGGAAAAACACTGCTATCTACCATTGGATTATCTTTCTAAGAAGACACCTTCCTAATATTGGGAGAAAAACAATAGATGTAGTAAAATGATGGGCATTTGTGAGGAGGATCTAGTTGATTCCTTGACTCTTAATGTGCAACTGACAAACTAGAACAAGATGTGTAAGTAAGATATAAGTATGAAGCATATAAGTGATAGAAAAGGATCAAAAAGGGTGAATGTAGTGAAACCAAAGAATCATAAAAGAAATAATGGTTAAATATAAAAGGCAAAACTATGGGCATGTTTTAGGAAGGCCTAGTTGTATTTCGTAGGTGTTATAAGGCAACTCACAAACTAAAAAAATCAAGAAGTGTAAGTATGAAAAAATACCTAAGGACCAAGTATAGGTATTAGGGCATAGTGTGTAAGAGAAAATCAAAAGTGTGTAGATAAAGTTATCCTAAACTGAAACATAAGAGACTCAACATAGAACTTGTAAGAAATTTTAGCTCCACATCATATAAAACTAACTATAAGCATGTAAGTAAAATGTACAAGACATGAAATATCATACGTAAAATAAAACTAGGAAACACATACTATAAACAAAGTACTTCTTCAAATATTGAGCATTAGTTGATTCCTTTAAAATAGGTCCTTCATTTATTTTCAATCTATAAGTGTTAGGTCCAAGGATCTATTGAATAGGTAGGGACCCCACCACTTTTGGGTGCACTTGCCTTCTTTGTCTAGGTGTAATCCAATTTCAACACTTGGTCTCCAACATCAAGAGTACAAACTTTTAATTTCTTGTTATGTTTTTTAGGTATGCGATTCTTCTATTAAAGATTGTGTTGTAAAACACTCATGTCATTCATCAAGTAGTTCTAAATCATCAAGGCATGTTTGATGAATCTATTCATTAGGAATGATTTAGTGAAGAGTGATTTATAATGAGGGTAAATCTACTTCTATTATATTGATTATGAGCCATAAATTAAGGAGAATGGAGTTTCCATAGTGGAAGTACAAATGATAGTATGATAGGCCCAAAGTGTAGGGTATAGCTTGAGATGTCAGTTTGAATGATAATTCCTAATAGTCTTTTGTAAGATATAACTAGTGATTGTATTGGTAGTTTTTGCTTATACATTACATTGAGGGTAATAGGGTGTAGAAAAATTATGCACAATGTTAAATTTTACACACAGTTACTTCATCTCTTTGTTTTTAAAAATCCCACTATTGTTAGATATTATGGTGTGAGGAACTCCAAAATGACATATGATTTAGTTAAGGATGCATTTTGATATAGTTGTGCTAGTGATGTTAATAAGGGGTATCAATTTTACCCACTTGGTAAAGTATTTGGTGGTGGTAATGATGAAGACAAGTCCATCTTATGATGGATGTAATTTGCTTATGAGATAAAATTCCCACATAAAGAATGGCCAAGAAGATTCAAGTGTCTTAATCTCAGCTAGAGGGGAGTAGATAAATTCATCATGAATTTGGCAAGGATTACACTTATTTGTAAATATGTTGGTGTCTTTTATTAGAGTAAGCTTGTAGTATCCCATCCAAAGATATTTTTAGGTTGTAGCATGTCCACTACAATGGACACCATAAATTCCCCCATGTTATTAAGTGACACAACAGAGTAAGGTACCTTTAGCATTATGATAATATAAGATGTTATGTCTAAGAACAAATTTATAGGATTACTTGTAGAGTTTAATAGATTAATGAGAATCAGCCTCAGAGGGATAAGTATGATTCTCAATGAATTAGATGATGTTGTTGTACCATAGGAATTATCAATAGGTTACTACTTTGATGTGTAAAATAAGATATCTATCCTTAAGTGTTAGATTAGATTGAGATTTACTCATGTGGACAAGGAAATACAATGCATACTTTGAAATAATCGGGGACTTTCTCAAAAATAAAAGGAGGACAAACTGGGTGAAGAAATAGACATACAAAAGGTGTTCATTAGGTTCCTATTTAGAGACCACACTACCCTTAGAAATCAAGTTAAAAAGTTGCAACAGGAAGTGAACATTCTTAAAAGCAAAGATGTTCTATCAGTCAAGAACTCTCAACTAAAATCTTTCAAGGACAAGGTGGATACATTGGAATAAGATAATGTCAAATAGAGAGAGAACATAAAAATTCTAGTTGTGGTTAGTAAAGTTTCAATGAGAAATAACATTTCAAGCATTGAATCTCTTAAAAGATTACTGGATGACATGGTGGACAAGGTCAAGGCATCAAACACTAAGAAGTTTAAATGTAGTGTGTAAAAAAAAGAAAGTATAAGTCTCTCATCAATACTTAAACCTTGACAAAGATTTAAAAATCATGACCAAAATTTGGGAAGAGGTTTTTGGTGATAAAATAGAGTAGTTATTTTTATGTTTTTTCTATTATTTTCAAGTTGTTCGACCTTTTTTAGCCTATAGGAGTTTTGTATGTTTCTCTTGGTTTATCTTGGCTTTAGGCATGTTGGTCTCTTTTCCTTTAAACTTGCATGTCTTTCCCTAGTCATGTACCAAAGTGAATAAGAGTTCCAATGTGCTAGCATGCTATCATTTCACACAAGACAAGTTCTCATGTAGTCACCTGAATCACATAGCTTAATATTGGTTCCTGCTAGTTTTGTCATACAGGGGTGTATTTGTCTAATTTCTTAGACAAGGGTGCTTGAATAATTACTTAGTACTAAACTCATATTTAGTCCTATATCTAACTCAACTTACTTATTCATCATTTAACTATCAAGAGAAAAAGAAGTTCACATAAAATGATGACAGATAATGTCAACTCCATTATAACCATAGACAAATGAACACAAGCATTAGATCAACACATGATCCTTTCCATTATATTCATCAGTGATATTAAAGAGTACAGTGATTCTAAAATTTCAATTATAACCAATTCATAAATACCTCATCAACAAAAATACAAAGTACATCAAGGGGGTATTTATACTTGGTTTACTCTGACCAATCAATTATAAAATTAAATATAACTAAGATGACTCACCAACGATCATCAATAAAATTAGGTCATGGCAAGCCATTTATAATAAATTCCTATAGACCTATACCTAACTACATGTATATTCTCTTTTGATGTTGGATCCTCATTGTTGAGTGCCTATCTTCCCATGGGTCAGTGCTAGATTTATGCTTGACTTAGGCTTTTCTAACATTTTTGTGAACCATTCCATAATCGTCTCCACTTTCTGCACTTTCCCCAAGTCTTTCACTACTATCCAAACCCTACATTCTCAAGCTCTCCATGTATCCTACTTCATTGCTCCATATGACTTGATTCTTCCACACCATGGTCTACCATACAACAATATTCCATGTCATATCTATTTGTGTCATTTATTAACAAAAGTACTTAGCCAAAATAGTATTAAAAAATGGGGGCGTAACATCACCCCACACTAAGCCAATAATCCATCTCTAACTAACATCATTTTTAGGCCCTTTATCCCAATGGTTTAAGGCATTCTAGAGCTGGGACATGTTTTATTCAACCACCTCCTTAACTTTCTTTGTCTCTTTGGGCTACTTGAGACAATTATCTACTTGAATGACCAAACACTCAAGGGATATATAAGCATCCTTATAAATGTCTTTGAGTGAGGTGACTTTTGTTGTAACCTATCCTTGGAGTGTCACAAAACTTACATTAATATCCTGGTGGTGAGCACTTATTTTATTTTCCATTATCTTGCAAAGGGTTAGGGTCTTTACCTGAGCCATTGTTATCATCTCCAATTGGTGCCTAAGATTGGCCAACTCCTCTTCAAGTTTGATTCTTACAAAGCACTCATTATGATATAAAGTATCCATTTATAAATACTTCTTATGGAGTTGCCTTACATCAAATTCAGCCAGGACATTATGCCTGGTCACCTCATTAGCAAATTTTAAGAGTGTTACACTTACATGTGTCAAGGTGCACATTTAAGGATATAACCAGTGTGTCTAGAAGTTCTATCTCTCCTAGTGCTAAAATAAAGATTTTTAATGGTAGATCAAAATTTCATAATTCATTATAAATATCATTATAAAATTACATTCTCACTAAGTCTGCTCGATCAAGTCCTCTAGTGAAAAATGCTCTCATATAAACAAATGCTTATCCAACACTACCTTCTAGTACTTTGCACATAGGGTCATGGCTATATTGGTAGTTTCCAACCTTTGTTGGATATATTCATCAATTGGCTCCTTCCCCTTAAAGGGATCTCACTCAAGTATTTTGACATCTATGTCTTCATTATGGCGGATGGGCTTGATATCAAGACCATTCATTCCCAAGGCCATATCTAAACCATCCCTCTCTTCACGAGTTGGATTTTTAATATCCACTTGTGCTTCCTCAAAGGTGGTTTATTCATGTTGTGTTGTTGAAGGTGTCTTCTCTTATGATGGGGTGACTTTCTCCTCCTGTTTCACTTCAAAAGTATCTCTTTCTAGTGTTGCCTTGAGGGTTCTTATCTTTTGTTTTAGGTCACCATCATTTGACACTAAAGTTTAATATTCAAAAGGATCAGATTATGTCACTAAATTCAGACCTTCTAGTCAATGTACTAACATAGTATCCTTAGGTGGTGTAGGGTCAATCCTTTGCCACTTAGCTTTTTCTGGTTGAACATTGTTCTGACATCACACCCTTGCCTTTTATGCTTCCTCTACTTTGCTATCTTCGATGGGGGTGGAATAGTTTGTTTCTTATTATCCACACTCGATGTCTTCTTTAATGATTTCAACATATAAATATAAATAATGAATGAAATTCCTAACCAAAATCTACTGGACCTTAAAGTCAATATTATTTGACTCTAGCTTCTCCCTATATACCTTTTTCCCTAGGTAAATATATATTTGATAGAGAGTGTGAGTCTCAACATCAATTTTCTTAGCATTAATGTGTACAAATTGAGTGTCATAGATCCTATTGATGGCGTTCATGAAATATCTAGTGGTGAAGGCATATGGCAACTTAAGCCATCCAAACAAGTCACCTAAGGGAACCATCTGGATGTGCACTAGAGATTAGTATTGCTTAACCATGAACTTAACTTGGTTTTTGAGTTATCCAGGTAAGTCTTTGGGAATGCACCACTCATTCCTAAAGGCTTCCTTCATGCCGTCATACCACCCCCTCATCTTAACCTTATAGGAAGGAATTATTATGCCAGGGTAAGTGAACACTTTAAACCTTTTCATAGGGGACTTATGATCAGGGGGTAAGTCAATTTAAAATCACCATTTATGTACTCTGGTACACTAATTTCATCAAAAACTAATAATAAAATAATAACACCCCATGAAAATTTCTAGTCTGGAAGGCAATGGGCCTTTTATACATCTGTAATAATACTTTTAGCAAAATACTATGACCAGTTATACTTTACTCCAATGATAACCTAAGGAGTGACATACAAATGTTCCATGTCCACATGTTTCCATCTATCCATGATTCCAACCTTGGTCCTTATCAAACATGTGATCACTTTAATGGATGGATCCTAGAGACTTATTATGTGTATTGTATGGCCTTGTTTTCTACACTCAAGTGCCATGGCAGTCTTCTCAATCCCCTCATGGTCCTCTAAGTCTAAAGGAAGGTCAATTCCCAAGCATTGTAAACCTATAACTTTGTTCAACCTTTGAGATGTGATCCATATCTGACACCCAATAAAATAAAAATAACCCTCATGCACGCATGAAATAATAAAATTAACTAATTCCACAGGCTTCTCACAATATGGAAGAATAAAGAATTGAAAGAGTCCTATATTATTAAGATTATTAAAATTACTTAATTTATACACAATCTCATTCTGAGTGTTCTGATGCTCCACCTGATAGTTGCATTGTAGCTTTACCTTATTTCCAAGCTAGTGATGATTATAGTCAAAAATATTCTAGGTTGGCATGTTTAACTCCCACTTCCTGGTGTGTAACATTACTTTTAGATATTGCATTTCCTTAGTCAACACTGGGGTAGAGGTGGTACTATAGCTTTCTTCTTGGCATATCATGCCATCCCTAATTTTGTATTTTCCCTTTCCTCAGCCTGTTATGACAATCCTTCCTCACCCACACCAGACTCACTAGGTACCTCTTCCCTTATCAAAATTGATTAAACACATATGCTCTCAAATTCATGTTCCTCATGATTATAGGTAAGGTCTCACTGTGCTAGGACTTTTTCTTTGGCTGCATCACCCTCTAAGGAGCCCTAAGGTTGAGGCATGGCCATTTGACACTCTTAAATGAATACATGATTACTTCTCTAAATTGCTTGTCAGGGGATCTAGCTCTACCAATTAGAGCACATATGATTACTTCTCGTATTAGCAATTAAACACGGAATTATACCAGAATGATAAAGTAGCTAGAAACTTGAGACAACAAAGAATTTGAGAGACAATACACACTCTTGTATTAAATATTACTAGAAGAAAATACAATAAGGAAGATGCCACTTCTTCCTCCACCTCAAAGGCTTGCCACACCTCAAGATCTTCTTCCCTCTCTCTCTTGCTCAACACAACAACTCTAAAGCCTGAGTTATTATCCCTCCTTGAATGCTTCAGCTGATCTCCTTGAACTTACACCTGTAGATCTCCTTGACCTTGCTAGCTTCAATGCTTTTACTTGCCTTCTTGATTATTACAATACATGCCTCATGGGTCTTTAAATAGAATCCCATGGTTACAAAAATAGAAATCTAACTACAATAATTAGACACGCAGCTCGTGACTATAATTAGTCATTTGACATG